>SCLD01120541.1:0-26829 GCA_004367895.1 Oikopleura longicauda
TTTACTGATGGCTTGTCGCCCAAGTACGGTATTTCTATACCCATTGAGTTATTCTGATGGAGTTTATTAACTGGATAATACATTCTGACCAATGGTACAGTTTTCAGAAATTAAATATCATGTGACATAAGATTCATGTCTTGAAAGTGAGCATGTTCGCGAATAAGAGCAAATAAATTTTGTTCAGGGCCTGAACGCGTTCATTTGAAAATTGTTATCGATAAATAGCGATTGAAACCTCCATCACGAAACTCTGAATTTTTCCAACGTTTGTCACATACCTATTCAATGGTTCAATTAGAGCTAGCTTAAAATCTTCACAAAAAATAAATATCTTAACCTTTTGTATCCAAGAAAAAATAAATTTTAGTTAACTTTTCATCTAAATATACGTAAATGAATCCTATTCGTTAGAAAACTTCAGCATTTCCGATGCCAAGTGGTCCCATAGACAGAGTTGGATGGACATGGCGAACTCAGGGAAGGCAAGGGCAGGCAGGGGCACGCTTGCCACGGGCAAACTAGAGGCAGGGCAAAGTTAGTTGAAAAAAGTGTGGCAAACTTAGAGGGTGGCAAACTAGAGGCACGCGTGCCCGTGGCAAGCTAGAGGCAGGGCAAACTTAGTTTAAAAAAGTGTGACAAACTTAGAGGTTGGCAAACTGGAAAATCGAGGCAAACTAGTGGCGTGGGGAACTTAGTTATCGCAAATGTGGGCAAACTAGAGGCAGTGGCAAACTAGAGGCACGCGTGCCTATCCTGCTCTGCCACCAGAGTAAACGGATTCATATAGAAAAGACCTTCATCGTAGATGTGAATGTACGAGTGCATATGAATGTGAAATGTTTAACTATTTTGAAGCATTGCGTGAAACGTTTACGTCGCAAACATCATCAATGCAAACAAGTTTTTAATTGATGTGACCTTAACTGTATTAAACGCTATCCGAATGAAACACTCATCCGAGTGATAGTAACCGTACAGTTGATATTTGAAGTGCAAATATAGTCGTATACCCTCCCTTGCCGAAAATTAGGAATGGTACTTGTCCTAAAAATTTGGAAATTCCTAATTTTTAGGCAAGTACCTGTCATGGAGCTTCTGAAAATTCCTAATTTTTAAGCAAGTCTCTGTCAAAATTCAAAAACCACGAAATTTTTTATCGATTTCAGTTGCGATTTTTGGACGAATCATTTTTTGCAATGACGAAATATTTTCGACTCCAGACAAACGAGTGGCCAAATTTTTGGGTGAATGGCCAAATATAAATTAAGAGATGACCCTAACCCTTATTAGAATATGACTCTTACCCTAATTAGAAACTGACCATAACCGGGTTAGGCTAACCCTTATTAAGAAACGACCATGACCTTAGTTTGGAATTGCCCCCAACTTTATTTAAGAAATGACCCAAACCCTTACTAAAATCTAGCCTTAAGGGCCTCTTAGTCGGGGTATGAATTGACTTTCCATACTTTCATCCCAGTAAATATAGGTAAAATAAGTTATCTTGACCTCAAAATTAGCTCGCTAGCGTGCCGTGGTCGCGCGCTAGAATCAGATCAATTTTTAATTTCAAAGGAACGTTTAGGGATCCACGTTGGTCCTCAAGTGCCGAATTTTATATCATTCTGTTGGAAATTAAATTTTCTACAATTCCTTTAGATAAAATTTTTGAATTTTTCATTTCTAGACTGACCGATCGGTTAAAGTCGTTTTGGAACTAAAATTGAACGTAGAGCATAACTTAATAATGCTAGAACTGATTTGGAGGTATCAAATGAAAGCTGATGAAAACTGTGACAAAACTGTTAGATCGATTTTCACTTATCGAGGCTAACCGGGTGGTTAAAACTAGTATATTGAGGAACTCTTTTTTCTCTCTCATCTTAGTATAAAATACGTAATCATAAATAAAATACGATAACAAGTTGTTATTAACAACCTTAATGGCCGAAGAATTCTTAGATCGCATTGAAGAAATTTCAAACGAATTGGCCATTCGTTTGCTAGAACCGATATTTTTGACTGAAAAAAATATAGTTTTTGAAAATTCCTAATTTTTAGGCAAGGGCCTGTCATTGAAAATCGAGAAATTTTCCGAAATTCCTAATTTCTAGGAGTCCTAATTTTCGGCAAGGGAGGGTATCTTCAGAGCTCACAATGCAGCCAAAGAAGAAAACGACAATTTCAAGACGAGTCAATTTATTAACAGATTTATTCGCGATAAAAATAAGGACATAATATACGCTGATCACGTTTGTTAATACATATTTTTGACACATTTTTTTAGAGAGCACTTCCTACTGAGTCCAGTTGTTGGGCAAATACGAGGTCATCCAAAATCAACTTTTTTCGAATCATTGCAATGTCCAACTGATCTAAATCTCCTGCAACCAACCCGTTCTGAATATTTTTTCTATCTTCATTATTCAAATTTAATAATCCAATAAGGTAATACATAATTTGATTGAAGAATTCGTATTCTAGGATTTATTTTTATTACGAAAATACCTGTTCATAGTCAATGCCGAGTGTATGTTGAACGAAACTATCTTTCAAGACTTCTAATCCAAAGAAAAGCATCTCCATTGAAAACGAGGCCATCGACATGTCGGTAGTCACTCTTTATTTGGATTCAAGGTCTCACTACCCACTTGAAGTGGGTCTCACGTCATATCGGTATACTTATGAGATCCAGGATAAAATTTCGCTTACGTTATGGAAGATAGCCATTTCTTTCAAAGTAGTTCAGCTGAATAGCCATTTTGACACTTTGGTAAATGGCTGTCTAGAAATTCAATGCGAATAGTCTGGAACGGAGTAAACCGTTTACGGTATTATATAAATCATGTATTGAATCATATAATATGTAGCATATTATATGTTAGAAATTGCTAAATATAAATTATATGATTACGCCATTTTAATATACGGTAATATATTATATTATTTATATACCAATATTAGAAATATTTTTCGGGGACAGTGATGTTGGTGATTTAATGTTGGTGACAATTTTTAGATGTTGGTGACAATTTTTAGATGTTGGTGAAAAAAAGTATGTTGGTGACATTTTTCTTTATAATGCGATAATAAGAATGCGATGTTGGTGACCGATTTGTAATGTTGGAGACATGAATTGTATCTTGATGACATTAAATGCATGTTGGTGCCAATTTCAAAATGAAATTAGTTCAAAATGAAATTAGTTCAAAATGAAATTAGTTCAAAATGAAATTAGTTCAAAATGAAATTAGTTCAAATTTCACCCTAACCCTAATTTCACCCTAACCCTAATTTCAGCCCAACCCTAATTCCGCCATAACCCTAATAGCTTGTCACCAACATCCACAACTTGTCACCAACACATTTTGTCACCAACATCCGTCACCAACATCTTTGTCACCATATTTTTCATATCATATTAGATACATAGGGATTCCTTCCTTACGTATGTTTCGGTTTCACTTTTAAGATCGTCAAAGTTTACAAATTTCACATCAGATTGAGCTTGTTTTCTATCGTCTCCTGGCAAGACACCAAAAAAGGATGAAGTGCTGAATTGTTCATCTAAAATGCTTTTTTTAAATGCTTCTTCAGCGGATCCTTGACTCAATCTAGATCGTTGAATTCCACGATAGTTAGATTTTATGTCATCAATGTTTCCATAATCATCGTAATCAACAACGTTTAATCCACGGTAAACGGTATCATTCTCGAGAAAACCAGATCTTTCTTTCATGTTTTGAGTTGATGATGAGTAAGTTTCCTAAAATTTTGATAATTTGATGGTCATAATATGACCGTCATATGACAAAAATAAAAGAGCAAGACCTTTATTTCATTCATTTTTTGATATCCAACCATTGCACAAACAGCAATACAAGAGCTGATGAGCGTTGAAAGAACAATCATTACCAAAGTCATTCGGCACTGAAAACATTTCAATGAAAATGGAAAGTTTTCCCAGAAAATATTAAAATAAAGAAAACCTTTGATTCGTTGATGCGCTTGGTCATTTCTATAGCACGTCTTAGATCGCTTAGATGAGTTTTCAAACTGGTATTGAATTAAGGGTGTTAGTAACACCGTGTTACCCCCGATATTGACCATTTTCAGCGATACCAAATTTTTTGAACGAATTGAAATCTCAGTCAATCGAATTCACGTTTCGAGCTCGACTACCAATCAGATGCCGAGCCGGACACACCATTTGAAAACTCGCCTTATTGAATTCAAATACTTTTGTTTTGAAATGTCATTCTCCCCTGAGATTGTCTTCTGATAAACTGTTTTCCCCATACAAACTCGAAAATCTTTAACGGGAAGCTTCATAAACAAGCTTTTTGATTTAGAATTTCTAAATTGGAAAATACCTTCTGTAGGAACTCAATATATCAGATATATATCAGATACTTAGCTGGGTGATTCAACCGAAAAGAATTCATTCTTGTGGAAAATAATTAAGAGTGCTATCCTTGCTTGTCATGTTACATCATGTAACTTACATGGTCCATGTAAAATGTTAAAAATTTTACAAGCTATTCTGACAATGCCTACATTGAAACTTTAATTATATCCGTTTATGTTTTTTCCTGTAAATAAAGGTCATCCTAATTGAAAAAAATCCATTGAAATTGGTATGATGCTATGTAATTAATTTAAAATTATTAATTTCAAAGTATTTAATAAATTATTTAGCAGTGAAGACTTAACACTCACATAATTTGCTTAGCGACCTACCACCTTATATTACTGTTATGAGCAGTGAAAGCTTGATGATAACCGCAAGGCGGGTTGTCTGCAGATTTAATTCATTATTATTCATCTCGCCGGTGACGGGCCAGAAGGTGACAAATGCAAATCGTAAGTCGACCGATTGGGCAGATGCTTGATTCCGAAATATGTTCTCCACTAATAACATTTGTAAAAGTTGAACATCTCGAATGTACTAATTGATAACTCATTTCGAGTTGTCTACGATGCTTCATAAATTATGTTCACGTTATATATCTGTCCCAGCTTCAAGAGACGATCTCAGGAGAGAAACTATTTCAGCAAAATATCACTTTATTTAAATATTTATTTCTTAGAAATACAAAAACCGTGGAACTTGGAGTATTCAAGTTTTGATAATCCGTGTTTTGCATTTTAAATTTGCTAAACGTGATTTGGTCTGCTTGATAAGAAAAAAGTACCGCGACCTCTTTGACATTTTCACTTACTTGACTGCGGCAAAGCGAACTTAATTGGGAATAAAAAACCCCCAAAAAATCAGTTTCAAAATATGCCGAACGTAAAATACTTGATACTTTTCAACATTTTCTTCGCGTCTACGAATGGCTTAAATCCTAGAAAATTATTACTACAGAGAAGAACAGAGGATTATGATAAAGAATATTATGATTATTACGGTTCCAGCTCGGACAGTTATGAAAATGTCAAATTAAAATTTACAAAACATGGTAGATATAAGCTTATCGAATCAAACAAACTTAATGCCGTCAAATATTGTTGGAACTGTAATGCAACAACTATTGACGAATGTCGACAAGAAGGCTTTTTACAAACTGTGAGTCACCAGATGGTGGTAGATCTGCATATAAACGTGGCAAAATTTTGCATTTTACTATAATGAAAGTTTAACTGTTTAACCCATTTTTTAGTGTGAAACTAATGAAATTTGCCGTCTGTCAGTCGATCGAAACGAATTACCTTATGCTAAGGAACATAAAATAAAAAATCCGATACAAATTAAGCACTTTGACATTAGCTGTTCCCCTGTTGCTGATTGCGAAATGCGAATGAAGGGTAACTATGCTCATGGTGGGGATCATTGTAAGCAAGAACCAGGTCAAATCGGACACTGCACTCAATGCTGTTATCACAACAATTGTTTTTCAAGCCAGGGCTATGTGGACAAGGACGGTCGACTTTTCAATCCAAGTTCATGGAGCATTGCTTGGTGGCAAAAGAATCTACGTTTTTAAACTTCTATCTGTTATTGAAAATTTTCACAACAATGTTATAAAATCTTATGTTTATTAATACACCAATATATACTAAAAACAACATTAGATGTCGGTTCGGTGGCTAGTTGGCAATGATTAGCAGTAGTCGATGAAATGCGAAATTTTTAAATGATTATAATATTACATTTGTACAAATTGACTTCTATACAGAACTTTCTTCGTCGTCATCATCTTCTTCTTCAGATGATTCATCGTTGTTATTGGGTTTTTCTGATTCTTTGACCTTTTGGCGACACTCTATACTCCAGACATCACGTTCTGGGACACCCTGTTCCATAAGCTTTCTGTCATTTTTATGAAGATACTCTTTATAGCCTTAATAAGAAGTTAATACTTGAGTTAGAACGCTCATGTAATTTTATGACTGCCGAAAATTGGGATCATATTACCTCCTTGTTTGAGTAGACTTTTTCTTAGTTCAATTGTTCCATCCCCTTCGTCTTCAACCCATGGCCAAATTTCCTGTTTTGCCTTTATTTCATCGATAATGGCAATCTGTTCAGGAGTTTCAAAAATGGATTGACTTTCAGCAGCCCATTCTCCAGATTTATTCTCGGGGGTCATCCATTTCACCCAAATAAGATGATCTTTTTCGTCGCCTATAGCGTATTTCTAAATGAAAATGTCTAACTTGTATGGATGAACGATCTACAGTATGTTTCTCGAGACGCTTCATTGAAACCTCAAATAAATTCGAAGCGTCCTCTTTAATATTCAGTTTTCGATGACATGATGGGAAACCCAATCGGAGTTGGTCAAATAGCTTGATCAATCTGAACCAACCAACCATGATCGAGCTTCCCATTTTAAGTTTATAAAGAACTTCGAGCTAACGGCGAATTGAGCTGAAAATCGCCGCGAGATTCGCTCATGGTTTTGTCGTTAATTGCTTGGAAATTTTCAAAATACAGGCGAAATTACCTTTTTATCACCTTCTTGGTATGAAATCCATGATAAATAAAGTGGGCCGATTTCCATTATTTCAAAGTGTCCTTCAGGGAGAACTTCTTCTTCAACTTTCTTCACAGATCTTTTTCTTGTACTTGATGATTTTTGTTTTGGTCTTTTCGGGTTAATATTTGGAACCTCATCATCTTCTCTAATTTTTCTTTTACGACCTACCATTGATTTCAATCGTATTCTTGGTAGAGATTTTGAATCTTCAGCGACTTTTTTCGTCACTTTTCTTTTGACTTTTCTGACAGATTTTTTTATCGGGCTTATCAATGCCGTCGTTCTCTTTACTTCTTCAGCTTTCTGAACCCTACGAGATCTTCGTCGAGGTGTCACCATTTCTTTTTTTTATATCAATCTAGAGAAAAATCAGTAAACTCCTTTCAAAATAGTAAAATAACGGAAATGGCGCCGTATGAGTAGTCCGAATTTTATTCTCCCCGAATGAAATCAACGCCCACGCCTTTTAACAAACCAGATGTTATTTCTTACCATAAGAATCCTCTCATTTGTGGTCAAAGACGATTTGACATTAATCATATGTATTCCCTTGTCAAGGTTAATAAGTCTTTAAAACTAAAATTTTTAAGTGTTTTTATTAAATTTTATTTGTGATATTTTTTGTCCAAGGACTGAAAACCTTTTGCCTTTATAAAAAAGGTTGTGATTTCAGATGGATGACGTCATTGGCAATGAGTCATTATCGAGTAAATTATTTGAGTTTTCGGAGGATTGTCGAGCTCGAACGGAAAAAGTGAAGAATAAATGAAAGCAAGAACCGAACTTGAATTAATTTTTAAAGAACAAAATTAGAGAACATGTTCAATTAAGATAGGTACACACTCAGTCCAGTTTCAATATCACTCAGGTGAGTCCAAGAGGATTTGAATATAATCAATATTAAATTATTATTATTTTTGTATTGGTTCAAATATATATATTTCTCAGATTCTGAATGTCCGAATCGGAGCCAGTCGGATCAGTCGAGTCTGGAACAAGTTCAATCACCTCGTTAATTAAAAAATCAGTCGAAATTCCAATCTCAAGTTCATCCCTTGACGAAAATGAAACACAGAATCAAGTGGGAGAAAGGAATTTGGTTCAATCTCGACCCAGGTACAGTTAATCTACAACAAAAAATATTAACCAGAGAAAAAATCGTCATTAAAATCATTTAAGGCATCGAGATTATAATAACAAGACTGTAGTTATTGGGTCAGTTATATTTTGGGTCCTTGTTATCATTGTCATCGTCATTACTTTCGTCGTTCTATATTTAAAAATTGACCCAAGAGACTTAGGAAGAGCTAACAAAACTTGACCTTGAAAATAAGGTCCTTTCCATATGTTAGGCGTTAAATTAATAGCTCTTCAAAGATCCCTACAGCGATACAAAAACGATTAGTGTGATTGAATCGGTCAAATCAGCGGAGCTGAATGAAACGATTTCAAATTCATGAAAACTCACTCGTGAACTCTACCTCCATTTGTTCACCACTTCCGTCGTTATTCATAGGCTATATATCCACCACGCTAAAGAACTGGTTTGGAGCGAACAAAACTGTTTGCTTAACACCGCCCAGTAACGAACAAAAATATATTCTTCATTCCGAAACCAAAGATTTCGAATTATCATTTATCTTCAACTGGCTATAATCTATTCTTATGAATCGTATGATGTATTTTAGTTCAATCCTAGAATACGGATAAAGCCTATATTTGTTGCCATTTTACCCAAACTCCATCTCTTCATAAACATTTTCTGTTTCAAGTCTTGAATGACAATGACTTGTTGTCACAACTCGTTATATCTTGACCCCACTGTCGACTGTCTTCCTAAAATTTCATCCTGTTCACCGGAAAATAAATCCAAACGTCGCCAAAAATTATCTCATACAATATATTTAAGATAATGATAATTTGAATGGGTTCGATCAAGCGCCTATTGCCTGTTGCGGCGGCGCTTATTCTCAAAGTTGGAATCACAGCACTATTTTACTTGTAAGCTATTATATATTATAACGAAATATATATATATATACGATAATATTTTTTTAGATTTCCAGGTCAAGAACTAATCAATCAACTTCAAGATACTACCTACAGCATTTATGTTATTTTGGTTTTCGATATTATATTATTTATTCTAACCTTATTCCATTTTGGAACAGCTTCGACAATCGACCCAGGCATTATTCCAAGGTAAGATATCAATATATTATTATATAACTAATATATAAAAGAGTACAAGATGATGATGAGGATGATCAAATGGCTCCTCTGTATAAAACAGTAGAGATTCGAGGTGTGAATATTCAAATGAAATGGTGTTCAACATGTAAATTTTATCGACCACCAAGGTAAGCGATCGTTTTGAAACTTGAAGAAGTCGCAATTAATTCGCTCCACGTTAAAGTAGTAAAATAAATTGGTCATAAGAAAATATATTCGAGCGAAGCGAGTGCGATTTTTTTGCATGTTCTCAAAATGTCTTCAGGAGTTCACATTGTAGTACATGTGACAACTGCGTTATGAATTTCGACCATCATTGCCCTTGGCTGGGAAATTGTATTGGGAGACGAAATTACAGATTTTTCTATTGGTATCTCGTGTGTCTTACTATTCACATGATCATTACACTCGCCTGCACAATATTATTCATGATTCTAAAGTCGAAACAAGAAGACTCATTCATTGTGGTACGTGTTCATTTTTTGCTTGTATGATCCCGTTAATAATATATTTCTAGAATTCGGCATCAATGATAGTTTCAATCATAATATGTGTATTGGTATTCATTTCATTTTTCTTCGTTTGCGGCCTTATGGCATTCCACACTTATTTGATCACTAATGGAAGGTCAACTTATGAACAATTTTCATCTCGTTATTTATATCAATCCCCATTTGATAGAGGTTATAAACTCAACTGGCTAAAAACATTTTGGAATGTGTTAATTTATTTGAACAAACAAAGAACTAATAGTGTTATAGAAACCATAAAATGATCACAAATTAAAGTGCTCCCATTCCGCCCTCCTTGATGCCACCAGAACCTCATATAGAAATGAACAAGAGCTATGTTTGCCCACCTAGTGGTCAAAAGTATGAAAATCAAACTTATAAAGTTACTGTAAAGAATCAATCAAACAATAGTCAACGAATCAATTTATTAGGACCGGTGATAAAGGACCTGGGTGATTGAACGCTTTTAATTCAAAAAAATAACTCGAAAATTCTATCCTTTACCCTTGCCTTAAACTTAAATTGTCTCATTATCAAAAAAATCCCTAATCTTTTGTTATCACTGTAAAGCTGAAACATATGATGGTGGTTCTATTGGTACTTGTTCTATGAATGGCGATATAGGTAGGCTCGAATTTGTT
The DNA here is from genome assembly GCA_004367895.1 of Oikopleura longicauda. Classification (NCBI taxonomy): domain Eukaryota; kingdom Metazoa; phylum Chordata; class Appendicularia; order Copelata; family Oikopleuridae; genus Oikopleura; species Oikopleura longicauda. The sequence continues at coordinate 10,372 of SCLD01120541.1, forward strand.
TTTTTATTAATTATTGAAATTAGTTCTAGAACGGAATGGAGAAAATGGTCACCTTGACGCCTCAATGACAAATATACCGCTTAGTTTATCAGCTTCAATACAAAATTTGACTCAAATGACGACTCAAAGCGGTTTAGTCTGTACCCTACCTCAAGAAAATAACAAAAAGGACACCGTTGTCCGTGTATCCGATTTTTGAGCCCAGCTGAATTTATTTGAAATTCTGGAACGAAAAGTGTTCTTCCGTTAAAAAGGGAATTTCCCTCAAAGTTCAATCTGTAAATCTGTATATAAGATATGCCTTTAGACATCACCAGTAAAACCATCAAAATATTCAGAAATAATGGCACCGTGGGCTAAAACTATCGAAGAAAAATATTATATTCCGGAAGAATGGATGTATGGTCAAATAATTGGCAAGAAAGGAAAAACTTTAAATATTATCAAAGATCAAGCAGGACTACATCATGTTTATATGGATATAAATCAGGGGTAAGTGAAATAACCCGTATATTTTCTCAGACGCAAGACGAATTTCGTTTTTTGTATGTTGTTGACCATATCCAGCCTGTCTAAGTAAATGCCCGGTTAAAATGATGGATAATTGCGAACTGCGAAACTGAATTCAGTTGATATCGGCATAGGGAGTCGAGCGTGTAAATTTTCTGAGATAATACTATATACACAATTTTAGATTTTGTTTGCTTGTTGGAGATTCTCATTCTATAAAGAAAGCAAAAGAAGTGATTAACGAATTATTAAACTTGGATCCCCCAGCTTCAAATGCAACATCAGCATCGGCACAAGCAAAAAATGCACCTAAATTAAAGCCCAAACCCAAACAACAATTAGTGAAAAAACTTCCCCCAATGCCTACGGAGCCAAAACCAGTTGGACAAGTTTCTCGTTTTTCCCTTCTCATTCCAGGTGATTCCAAAGATGATATTTCGGATGAAGCAACTGCAAATGATTCAAACTCTGATGGTGAACCGATTCAAAAAGATGATTGGCTCCCAAGGGAAACTAAAAATTCAAAAAAGAAAAAGAAGGAACGCAAGAGAAGTGAAAAGTCGGACAAAAAATCAGTCAATGACAACTCAGAAAAGCAACAACAACAACTTCCGACAAAAAGTATGAAAACAGAAAAAAATCCAGTATGCCAAAAGGATACAAGCAAACCAACCCCAAAACAAACAACCCCTAACTCAGAGTCAACAAATTCATGCCAATCGAAAAAGAAAAAAATGGTTCCCTCAAAAATAAACCCGCCACCGCATTCTAGTCTATCAGCAGAAGAAGATATAAAAACGCCTACTGGAAGTTCATCATTGGATCAAGATTTTTTGAAGACTTCACAAAATTTAGACTTGGAAGAATTTCGGAAAAGTTTGGAACAAATTAATAGTGGATTTGAAAATGGGATTTCAAATTTTCGAAATGGTAGCATATCATCGCTTGGGCATAGTGACGATTCAATTTGTGACTCACTCAAAACATCAACCATTGATGGCGTCACTGATTTGTCACTTTATTCTATCCAAGGTACAATTTCGAATCTTCAAGGAAAATTGATTCAAGGACTGAAAGGTATCGAGTCAAAGGAATATTGTTTGATTTTTCACGACCACATGACATGATCATGCTAATAAAGGTTGATACATTGTTTCGTCAACTTTGATAGGTTTTTTTCATCTCACGAGTCGCGGCCTCATAACTGAATAATAAACAATAAAAAGATCGATGCTAGTGGTGATAAGCTTGATGATAATAATAATGACTACCTCTCGGAAATAAGTTCAAAAAATGAAGAAATTTCAAAACTGAAGGATCAAGTTGACTCTCTCAACATGGAAAATCTCATGTTGAAAAATAAACTCCAAAAGTTCGAAAATTGCCAATCCTGCAACAAGCGAATAGAGTTACGTGCTGCGCTATCTTGTGGTCATTCATATTGGTAAGTTAATTTGGTCACTCAAACTCTACCCACAAAGTATATTTAGTTCAATTTGTACAAATGAATTCTGGAGACGCCTTGAATGTCCTATTTGCAAGCAGCGCCCAGCTGGATTTTCCTTTATAGCCTTGGATTTTGACTTTTGCAGTTAAAACAGTACCCTTAAAACCTCTCCACCCTTCTTCTTCGTTTCGTGATCACGTCCAAACCAGTCCTAACCAGTTCAAAACAACTCCTGTCAATTGTGCCCACCGTGTAAAAAATACAGTTCAGTCCAACGCGGACTAAATGTTCACTAGCCTATAATAGTGCTTCCTGGTCACGTGATCACCATATATACTGCCACAAATACTACCCCTACGGATTACTTGCCCAGCCATCCCCTCAATCGTGAGCTGTACAGGGAAGTGCTAATTGTTCATGACGTACTGGGGCGTAAATCTTCAATAGTCATTTATTACTCCCCGCCAAATAAGAGCAAACACCATATTATTTAGAATGAAATTGCCTGAGTTACTCTGGACTGAAGTTCAGGCCGTTGGATGGAAATATCAATCATGGCTTCAGGTAAAAACTGACATTATTTTGACTGTGATACCTTGAAATCTCGAGCCGGTTTTACTCTCGAGCCTAATCACCCTTTCCCAAAAAATATTCCCTAATTCAGGCTGCGCATGGCGTGAATGATCGTGATGATGAAGAAGAGACCATTGAAGAGGTTGTTCAGACCAAAGAAATCGATCTCGAAAATTTGAAACCCGGAGTCAAACTTTTGAAAATGAAAGTGGCTAAATGGAAAGAAAATGATCATTATGCCATTTTGGGATTGCAAGATTTACGATTTCATGCAACAACAAGACAGATTCGTCAAGTGCAACGTGCACTCAGTTTGAAATATCATCCCGACAAATTGGGTAGACAATAAAAACTTTAATAAATTATTACGAATAATAAATTTTTGTAGGACGTCCAGCAACGAAGAAGGATGAAGAAGCTTTTGCAGTTATAACAAAGTCGGCTGAACTTTTGACTGATCCCGTGACCAGAAGACATTATGACTCCATTGATCCAAAAAATGATGACTCACTGCCAAAGGTATTTTTCCTCCTCGTTCGAAACCCTGTTCCACAACAAGTTTATAGGGAAAAGCGAAAATGCTAAAAGAAAATTTTTACTCAATTTTCCCCGAATACTTTGAAACAAACAGCCGTTGGAGTTATAAAATGTCAGAAGTTCCGAAATTGGGTGATGCTGATGCAACTAGAGAAGAAGTTGAAGCCTTTTATGAATACTGGTATGAATTCAAAAGTTGGAGAGATTATCATTGGGAAGATGAAGAAGATATTGAATCAGCTCAAGATCGATATGAAAAACGAGAAATTGAAAAATTCAATCGTTCTGCGAGGTAAAACTTTTCATTCCATCAGAAAAATTCATAAACATCGCTGTAGCGGTTCTCGCTAGTAACAGGGACATAAAACAACATTATTTAAGGCAAAAGAAAAAGAAGGTTGAAATGGCCCGTATACGAAAATTGGTCGACTTGGCATATGATAATGACCCACGGTATGAAAATAAATCGTAAAATATGATTCAAGGCTGATTATACTTTATTTCAGTATTGAAAAATTCCGAAACGATGATAAGGAAGAAAGAGCTGCGGCTAAGAAAGCTGCAAAAATGGAAAAATACAAAGAAAAAATTGAGGCTGCTAAATTAAAAGAAGAAGAGGAAGCTAAGAAAAAGGCAGAGGAAGAAGAGAAAGCCAAAATATTGGCAGAAGCCGAAGCCCAAAAGAAAAAAGATGCTAAAGCCGCTGTGAATGCTACTAAAAAGCAAAGAAAAATTTTAAGACAATTGGCAAAATGTAATAATATTTTGAAATGATCTGATTATTTATCTTTTTTTCTTTTCAGCTCATGACTATTGGGTCGAAGAGGACGATAAACTAGAAATGATGGAAAATATCGAGTATTTGTGTTCGCAATATAAGTCGGACAAACTGTCAACGTTGAACGAGCAATTAGCCAAAATGGAAATTCATGAACATCCAGTATATGTTACAAGAGAAACAAAACGGCTTAAAGAAGAAATTGACGCAAAATGGGTGAAGTAACGAAAAATGAATGGAGAACTATATTATTGACAACATTAGAATATTTGAATTGTGCCTAATAAAGCTTCTTAACCTCCAGCTCGCATGCGGCAGCGAGTTTCCACCGATGATCGTTTTCGGTCAAGAGACTATTTTGATTTTGGCTCGACAGCGATCATTCATGGAAACCAATTGCCTAAATGATAATTTTCTCTAAAGTAAAACAAGTTAAATTTTAAAAACAAGTCGAATTTCTCGCAGCAGTTAGTGATGATCGAAATTATTGTGATCCAAAATTCAGTTTGATTCTAGAGGCTATGAGTCATTTTTGTAAATTTCAGTATTTGAAAAATAGTTTTTTTCACCAAAATGCGTGAGTGGAAAGACTAGAATTACTTTTAAAGAAAAGTTCGAACATCTTCAATCGTTGAACTTCAACCAGTGTTTCGTTTTAGTCTTGATGATATTCCAATAGATGAAGATAATGTGTTTGAGTCGAAAATTAATATCTACAAGATGGGAAGCTATTTGCTTATTATGGTTGGAAAATAATGAGTCCGGTATAAACAGGGCTGCAAATGGATTTCAAACTTTACATGAGGATTCCAACTTTTACTCTATGATTGCATTCGATCGCACTGACGATCTTTTACTCACCGTAAGAAGTTACCGTTTATGATCGGCCGAAAAAGGATAAAGTAACCGTTTACTTTAGTGATAAAGTTACCGTTTTTAGTGGTCAAATTACCGTATATTGCTGAAAGCTACCGTTTTGGATTAATGAAAATGAAAAACGGTAACTTTATCGAGGTCGAAGTTACCGTTTTCAGTATAAAGTTCCCGTTTTTGTGTCAAAAATTTACCGTTTTTGTGTCAGAAATTTACCGTTTCGCTACCGTTTGTTGAGGTAGAAAGTTACCGTTTATCAGGGAAACTACCGTTTACCAAGGAAACTTTATCTTCGCCCCAAAATAATGTTTATGAACTGTCTTATCAGATTGTTTTACACGAAGCGTTTCCCGAATCGATGTTGCTTATTAATTTTTATAAAGTTGACTAAAAAAGACCCAAAAGAGGTTGACTAAAAAAGACCCAAAATGATCATTTGGTTAATAGTCGTTACATTGTTTTTTTTATTTGGAATACAAACTTGGAGTTCAGAATTATGCCAATTATGTTAATCCAGTTTGAACTTGAATCCTCATCATTACATATCGTATTTTGTCGGAAAATGAGTATATTGATGAATATATAAATGAAACGAATTTTAATCCTTTTTTAACATTCTTTTTTTCAGCCCCCCGATTTTCAAACAATTTATTCAAATCAAGTCAGTATTATTTTAAATCGTTTTAACTTAAACCACGCATGTTCGGCTTATCTTGTGTATAGAAAGCCTGACGAAAGTAAGTTACGAATAGCCTCAGGCGCTCTTCGTTCCTGCCACCACCAAGATCAAGTAAATGTTCTCCGTTGAAACTCAGTCGAGATAATTTCAAATCCCACTCACAAGTTTTTACTGATTTTCAGAGTAAGTTTTTCAACATCTGACCATATACAGTATATGGTAGATGAAATACAGTCTGTAGATGAAAATCAATATGTGATGCTTGATGTTCATTGATTTTCATCTACATATATTGTAGATATACTGATATATAATATATCATATATTGTATATTATAAAGTGGTATTACAGATTGAAAACCGAGATTTTTGATTTGATATTTGGTATTTGATAAAACTTATTTTTCGTTTTAGAGGAATAAGTATGAAAATCTCAAGTTCAGTTCTACTTGGCTCGTCTTTGGCAGGTATGTTCTAAACAATCATGTTCTCAAATTTATTGAGGATACCCTAGTGAAAAGATCGGATTTATAGTTTTCCGTTACCATTAACATAACGTATCTTACTAGCTGTGACACCAACGCAGAAAATCAATCGAAATCAATTATATGCTTCTGGATTGACCGTTTATCCTGAGTACGAACTCAGTGTTGATGTTCGTCTTCGAACCAATTCTCACAAAGACTGGTCAAATCTTTTCGCTTTCCAAGTCGATGATGCTGATGCTAGCAGTTCACTTTGGCATGGAGAAAATGGTGACAGAATTCCGGCTGCGTATTTAGCCGCAGAAACACAAAAATTACATGTCTGCAGTTCGGTTAATGATAATTGGAACTATTGTTGGAACTCTGATGATATGGGAACTGGAACTTGGTTCAACCTCAAAGTGAAACAGTCATTGAAACATTTTCTCCCTACCACCAACAATATCAAAGATCTCTGGATACCAAATAACTATGACTATAAAGTTATGTATGATAATGCTGATACTTTTAAAAGCTTTGACATTGATGCCTCTGATTTTACAAATGATATACACATTGGATTCAGGAAAGGTTATATCAGTCGTGTTTGTTGCAACCAAACGAGTATATTATATACGGTATATTATGATACCGTATATACCAATTTCTAAAACGTTCTTCTCCTCGAAGTGTCTTCGAGACATTTTTTATGTTTGCAACCTAAACTTTGAATCAGTTTATCTAATTTTAGAGATGCCTAGTATCCAGACCATATATTGCGGCCCTGGATATCATTAAATAATTTCACGAAACAACCGTATAAAGTTCTACTGACGGTCATGACGATAAAAAATGGGAAATTGTTCTTGGTGGTTGGTCTGGAACACGTTCAGTTATTCGATCAGAAAATCAATGGCCTGCTCATGGTCATGCCGAAGTGCTAACTACATATGAAGAGTTCAAAGCTATGAGAAATAATTTCCGAGTAACAGTTTCTGATGGTTCTATTGTTATCAAAGATCTTGACACGAATAAAAAATTTATGAAATATGAAAGTGATGATATTGTCAAGGGTGATCTCAAATTCATGCTTGTTGCCGGAGGATGGGGCGGATCTGGCCACTTCCACAAGGTGGAACCTAAAGGTAATTTCATTACACAAGCAAAATTCAAATATTTTAAATATTATTCTGGGCCTCAAAATCTGGTTATGATATCCTAGTTAACACACAACTCATTATGCAAATCATAGTTACTATGCACGATCGTAAATATGCAGTTTTTTATATTTACTCTAGTGGTTTATTTGAAAATTTAGGCGGTGAAACTCCACTTCAAGGGTCGCAATATTTCTGGGAAGTATTCATCAATGACGAATTGAAGCATTCCGTTCTGAACAAGACCCCTAGAACTTTTGAAAATGTCAAAGGAGAAATGGCTAACGGCCTCCCACTTTCTGTCAAAGGTGTTTACAAGAACCTCAGTTTCCAGACATCAAAACCAGACAAGCCAGTCGAGATGAAACTAGATAAACTGTTGGATAAAATTGATGAAATTTTCGACAACTGGGCCAGTAAACCAGAAAAGATGCAAAATCTTCGCGATAAATGGGAAGATATGAGCATCAAGTTTTCTGACAAATATGCCAAATTACAGAAACATTGCGATTTTCCATCGACTTGGAAAGATGTTGACTATGAAAATGCAGTTGATCGTTATGACAGGGATGATCCATGTACAGCTATGAACCAAATGGTCAAAGGTTTTGAGAAATGGGCTGATACCTTTACAGCAGATTGCCGCAAACTGGACGATGGAGCTGAACTTGACTGGGCTGAAAAACAAATGATCAAGGTTGAAGCACTTGGAGAAAGATCAAAACAAAAATTACAATGCATGTCGATCGGTAAATAATCTTGCAAGCAACATTCAATCCCAAAAATTCGTCGGTCATCGAAAGGCGCTCCAACTCTACCGAATCTAGCCTTTAACTGTTAAAACTTTTTTTGATTCATAAAATGTATTTACTAATTTATGATTTTGAATCGTTATCAATATTGTCAACATTATTAAAATAATAAAATATTCCACCTGAAATCAAGACCAAACTTTAGTTGAAATACTTGCAAATTACATTTATTTGAATGAAATGAGGTTAATGATTCAATATGAATGTGAAATGAGTGTTCTCCTTTTGAATAGAAAGGAAAAAATGGTCTTTTTCTGTGTGACAGCAATTGCCACAATAGCGGACATTAGCGGTACGAATTTATTGGGCACTTTTGTAATCAGAAATTGTGTGGCCGTACGCTTGAGCTCGAGCAGCTAGAAAAGTCATTGAAACGGGCATTGTATTCGTGACAATTTTGTTATTGTTCAAAAGTTTTATTTCTCGATTTTGGGATTTTGAATATCGCATTTGGTGTCCAGTTATAAACCTCCGATCACCAATTACTATGATTTCGTTCTCAGGTTTAAACATGAAGATAAAAAAAATATAAATTTGAAACTCTCGCAGATAAGTATTCCTTATCCCGGAGTTATCCGTCTGCTTTGACTTTGTATTTGATTGTAATTCAAAAGACAATTTCGTCGTTCAGATTTTGATCATGAGTTGATACGCTCAAAATTGACGAATTAAATCAAAAACCTTGTTTTCTAAATCTCGTAGACAAAGTATCGTAAAACTTAGAAACTGCGGTCACCGATGACTCTAAGTCAGACTCTTCATCATCTTGGTCCTATAAGTTGGCATTTTACATTATAACTTATAAATATGCGCTCGGGCTATGATATTCCGTTTTTCAATGTGGATTGACCTTTATTTGATTGTCCGGAATATTTTGATTGCTTGTCAGCGTTAACTGAATTAGAAATCGAAACCGAACAAAATGATCCACCAATATGTATTAACTTTAGCTCTTTTTTGGAAGAATCATTTTGTTCGGTACCAGATTTAGAAGAACTCCCTAACCCTGATTTCCCTATCCCTGATTTGACTGACGTCCCTAGTTTCTTGGGTCAAAATTATCAAACACGGGACTGTGCTCGTATACTAAGGTCACATGAAAAATCTACATCTATTAATCATCTATTTCATTGTAAAACTTCATATTTACGTTGTAAAAAGATCATCCATTATTTTCATATTTATCTATTAACTTAATAAATGACCTTTTTTTTTAAACATCTGGACGTATACATATCGATAAACATCTGGTCATTAGTGCAAGTGCAGAACACGTGAACGGAATAGTCATGCACTCAGCTGGTTAAGCTAATATTGAAAACATCTGTTAATAATAGTGAGGTCCCTTTTCGACCGCACCCTTATTTGAAAAGCAGTGTAAGGGTGACAAATTGTAACTTACAATTTAAATGATCGGCAAATGATATGGAATGCTAATTCACATGACGCTGGAATCGCGTACAAATAATTTGGTGACGAAATTTGCTCAAACGAGCGGCACAAATCACCGTCAAAAAATGGTTGACGTCAAATTGACATGTGATGACCAAAATTGACAGGAAACATCAGCATTTAGTTACTTCGATAGAAAATTTTTCTGAAAAAGCAAAATCACTTTTTTAAAAGTTTAGGTCATCTTTGCGTATTATTCATTTTGGAGGTCTTTAAGCTCTCAGTCACCAATAGATATTCATTTTAATTGTAAATGTATTCTTATCCTTAATATACGTACGCGTACGTTTCAAATAATGAACTGAATAAACCTGATTTATAATTCTGAGAAGTTTATGAGCGAACAAGGTAATCACAGTTTGCAAAATGGTGTTTTCGCTACAAAAAGAGTCATTCAGAAGAGTATGAGATTTGAAAAGGGTCGACATCTTATTATTTTAAGAAGAAATCATAAAATCAGTATACAGTTATGTCAACCCTTGAAAAGCGAAATGTTGCAAAAATCTTTGTTATGTAGGAATGATGCTTGTGAGCTGCTCCATAGTTAGGAATGTAAAAAAAAGTTCAATAATGACTTTTGGACATAACTTATGGGCATGTTAATGCGGGTCTCATATTTTCAAGGTATATGATATCGTATGTCCCGTCTTCGGCTTTGTTGATTCCGAAAACTCTTCTAGTGTTATCTATTTACTTCGTATTGCATTCCAAAAGATCAACATTATTACGATATTTTTCATTCAAGTCAAATATCAAGCAAGAGGTGACCGAGCTTGATTTCAGTGATACCAATTCTTCTGACACTACGAATTTCGTATTCCCAAACCTACTTATTTGCAGTTACCAAAGTCACTCTCGTCTCAAAATCCGACAAAACTATCCCTTTGTTACAGGCAGACTGATTCGCCAAATGTATAGATTGGATGGAAGACCAAATCCATATCTAGATAAACTGAACATGACTCAATTTTTCATTGACACAGCACCCAACATAAAGGTAAACCGTAGTCCTTTGAGCATTTATGCCATAAAATCATTTTGAAAGGTTTTGATTTGTCAAATTGGTGGTCTTGACTGTACTAGAAAATTTCGCAAAATTTTAACGCCTCTTGGTGTCTGTCTCGATTTGAAACTTCATCAGGATGCCGAATTTCAAAAAGATCCTATTGCTTTATCAAAAAGTGTATTGGGCATGATCATCACTGCTAATCTGAGTGATGGGAGCTATGGTTGGCATGGATCGCGAATGGGATTGGCAGTTTATTATTCTCACCATCTTCAGGAGCACAATGAAGATCAGGAACATGGATTCATTGACCACTACAAGTCAATCCTAATCTCCATTTGTAACTGTTACGATTTATATCACGTACGGTGTGAAAATGACTCACTTAGACTTTTCAGTCGCATATCATTAAACGTTACCTGTTGTTAACTTGTGTGTGAGTCACCTTTACACCGGACATAATATAAATTTAAGTTACATTTGAACATTGCCACTCAAAAGCAATGTTTTTTTTGCAATGTTCAATCGTAACAGTTATGTTCAGAGATTGGGATCGATCTGATAAACAGACTTGTCAGGCTGAGGAGATCAGGTTTACAATTATTTGCAAGTCATTGTCCAGTTGATAAATCTTTACCCAGGAATTAACCCTTACTTCAAGTATGGTATTGGCAAGCAGCTTGACAATGACAAGAACAACATTGATTGGACCACCGTATACAGCATGTAGTTATCAGAATTCTCATCAAAAATGTGATCTTTATATGGCCAGTAAGAAAATGGAGACTCAGTGTAAGTGCAGATATTTTGCGTTCAAAACAATCAACTCTTCACTGGCAGAATGTTCATACTCGGATATGGTCACATGTGGAAACACAATTGTTCAGTCGTACATCTTTAACAAATCAGGAAAACATCACAAGCAAGAAAGCTGTTCACCATCTTGCCTTTCTTATGGTTATCAACTTAATGAGATAACGGTCAGTTGAAGGGCGTACTTTAGGGGAGATTCATTGATTTGGGATTTCATGGGACGCCATTCCCTGCAGACTATAGAATATGCGGCTTCAATAGAGGATGGTCCGTCGTTGTTAATCACGGGTCAAAAGTTTGGCGACTCCTTGTGCGGCGTAATAAGGCCGATGAAAACTAGGAAGTTTAAATCGGTATTTTCGGTCTTATTTTGTCCCTAGTCGAGAGGAATCCTAGGCCCATGCAATTCAAAAAACGTTGAATCTCCCCTAGCGTACATCATACGTTTATCTCACATTGAAATAGCAAAAAAATTAAGTATCGCGATCGAACTGAAAATGGGGACGGTTACTTTCGCAGAAAGGTTTGATTCTCACCAAATTTCTTTTGACAATTGAGTTCCAAGCAAATGAACCACGGGATTTTCCCATTGGTGATTTTCATTATAACTGTTATTATTATTACTTATTAGCGCATGATAACTGTCATGACTTTTAAGTGCTAATGACTTTTAAGTATAATTTAGTTCAATTTATCCACACAAGAAATGATATTTTCAACAGAAATGGCTATCGAAGGAAACGAAGTTAAAGTCATTGACGAAGAAATAATTTATACACTTGGTTAGCATAAAACGATATAATCTTATATTTAAAGAGAACAAATTCATATTAAGGAGAACTGTTGAGTGACATGGGTGGCGTATTTGGATTTTTTCTTGGCGTTAGTTTGCTAAACATATGTACCAGCGTCTGGGACTTTGTCGTGAAATGTAAGAAAACACTTCAAGGATGGACATTCTATACACCCCTTTCCAATGCACCGAATTAAAATACTTGATTTGTCTACGAATAAATTGCCGCATATAAATGGGGGCTTATATTGATAATAAATTAGGAATATGTTTGTGACAGAGCGTCATCAAGATGCATACAAATGTCATCATTTTCATTAAATTTCTGTCACCAGCAACCATCATCAATATCGATATACCAATCTTGCTCTTTTGCGCCGGGATGTTTAGGTCAAGAAACAGTTTAGGACGGGACTGCTCAGGGCTAAACCCTGGAGAACCACCATGGCTCGCGTTGACTAACCATTGTGGACCTTACCAAACTATATTCAAGAGGTAATATCGTCAAAATGCCTAAGAACGGAAATAAATTGAGAAAAAGATTCTTTTGTTTTAATTCCAACGTCATTATTCCAACGAGCATCAGCAAAGAATTTTTTTTATCGTCACCATTATAAAAGGAATGGTCACTCCAAAAATCCTCTGGATATAATAATTTATTGGAAAATTAAACACAATAGATAATGTTTGCACTACAGTACACACTAGGTACTACTGTATTTGAGTTGAACTTAACATACCATTTTTTCGAGCCCGAGTTTCGCTGTAAATTTTATTTTCTCACTTTTTTGCCAATGCCATTTTTCTCTGTCAAAAATTTACATCGAAACTCGTACTGACCAACATTTTATAAATTAGGAGTTACAAAAACTGGCATCAACAAAATAAAGGGCAAACCCCTCAGATAAGCGAGTTTTAAGAGTAGACAGTTCAGTTAACCAGTTCTTCCCAGTTTCAAAGTTCCAGACTTCTATTGATAATGTTTCAGCTTCATCCACGGACGAGTTTTCTATTTCGTCACTGAAGACACAATTATCTTTTATTCAAATTTGTTTTTTATTAAACCGTAGTTAGCATCAGAGTTGGACGAGCATGCCGAACTTAGGCGAAGCAGGGGCACGCTTAGTGATAAACTAAAGGGATCCCAAAACGAAGGTTAACTAGAGAGCATGGCAAACTAGAGGCATGGCAACCGTTTCTGGTTGGTACTTACTCCGCATGATGAGTTCCACCAATGATAATTGTTTGGTGCCCCATTGTTATTGAACCATGACGTCTTCGTCCTTGATTTAAAGAAGTAAGTTTTCGCCAAGTGAAACCTTTGAATTCAGCCACGATTTTTTCTGTATGACGACCACCAATTACAAAAACCGCGTCCTCTGTATTTGTGGTTGAATAATGAAAAATACCCCTTAAAAAACTCAAAATTCGTCACAGTTAACGTTACAGTCAAAACATAATTTATCTAACATATAGGGAGGTCACACATTAAAGTGGAACATCTAATTCTCTCTGATGTCTGAAAGTTCAAGACTTGGTGTGCTACAATAATTTGTGCAAGTTTAAGTCTTGGTGATCAGCTCTTATGTATAAACCCCTATACAGTGTATAACGTAATTAACATACCCTGAAGTAAAGGGATAGTCAGGGATCATCCCCCCATTAGGAATGTGATACATTGCATTGTACCATCTCGATTCTTCCATATCAAATAATTCAGTTTTTCTGCTACAACTCTTCCAATCATTTACATTTGGAGAACATCCAGTTGTGAATGCATAACCCCGATAGTTTCCAAGTCCAAATGTTTCTGAGTGAGAAAATAATGAATCTTCAACTTCCGTAAATTCGAATCCATCAAAGCTAAAAAAATGGTTTGTTCTTGAAAACATGGGCGTGAAATCTTTTAGCTTAGTTTTTTTGTTTGAAAATAGATAACTTAAGAGTACGGGGAACAGTGACCCTCATGCCTTGAGAATACGGATTTAAGTTCGAGGTCCGGTCATTATTTTTAGCACGGAATTTTAGCACGGGATACAATCATTTTAACGAGCCAAAAAGGTCATATGAGCATTCCTGCGCTATGCAGCATAGGCTATGCTGATTGTTTTTTAAAAACAGAGCATTATCAGAAAAACTAGCCTTTGTCGCGAAAAGACTTCGATTTTGGGATATTTTCGGAAATTGCCGAATTGTCAACGAAGGCCTATCTGTTTATCAGTATGACCGACTTAAATCGCGGTTTTTACAATTTCCACGCATTTTTCCACGTCCGTATCGTGACTGTTAAAATTCAGAGGTTAAACTTACGTATGACATTTGGTAACTTTTGGTATTGTGAAAGAACTGAAACAAAGTAGAACTTTCGGAGATGGTTCCAAAAATGAATTACACGATCCGTCGTAATAATGAAATGGTAATTTAGAATATTCTCGTTTCATTTCGCAGTTTTTAATCGTGAAATACTTTTGTGAATTGGGAAAACCACCGAAATACATCATTTGGCCCATTAACACAGTACTGCATCCTCTTTGAACAATTTCGTCCATAACAAATTCTTCGTTGTATTGGAAATCAGGACTTTCTGTTACTAAAAATCAAATACAGGTATTCAATCTTTCTTAGAATCTATGAAAATTATACTCACCAAGTGAATTGATAATCATTGCCGACAAGTTGTCCAAAAGTAAAATTGACGAGTCTGAAATAAATCAGAAATAATGTAAATACAACGAATTTCAAAAATAAAATAAATGTGAACATGTGTTTCAGGTACTCTGAAAAGTTTTTTTTACCAGCGTATGCTCCAAGATTCAGAAAACCTGGAACACGTGTGGCATTTTTTTTATTTTTGAACTCTTTAAGACAATCCCTTTAAAATAATCGGATATGTATTTCCGAATTACCTTCGCATTTTTCTCCGTAGAATGGATATGGACAGATGCATTGCGTTTGATTTTCCCTTGCATTTATATCACAGAAGCCTCCATTTTGACAATGCGAACATGAGTCGATTTGACAATATTCACCTTCAGACATTTTTGGACAAACACACTCAGTTTCCTGACTTTTTTTATCTTTATATCGACAAAAGAACTCGTCCTGACATCAGGGATGAAAGATCGCGTCATTTGATCGCAAACTTTTTGAACACGATGTTCGAGCCTAAGAACAAGAACAGAACACGAACAAAACAAGTATACTTGTTCTTTCATTCCCTGCCTGGCATTTTGAACAATTTTCATCTGGAATTATATCATAAACACATACTGCATCAAACAAATCGTTTTCTTCGGCCAATTGCCACCTGCCAGTAGATGTCATGACAACATTTTTATCGCCCCACTCACTTAAATGACCATCATGCTCCTTGGCTAAATCAACCCAAGCGTGATATTGTATCTCAGCAAACTCTTCGTTTATCATATCGTGATTTGTATTATTTGTTTCGGTGAATTTTCGAATATATCTGGTGAACCAGTGTCCATTTGTACTTGTTAGTCCTTTTTCGGCATCATATGAAACATCAAGCCATATACCCTGGTTATAAACCCCGGACCCAAAGTGAAGTTGATAAAATTTGTTCTCTTCGTCAAATCGAGGAATCGGTAAATGTACGGATCCGTTCAAAATCAAACACGCATTTTCGACTTCGTATCGTTTTACTTTTCCAATATGTTTGTAGAACAAGGATCCCCATTCTTGTTCGACAAAGATGTAATCTACACTTAAATTGTACCGTCTTGGGTCCGGAATTATTTCTTTCCTCATTTCACATTCAATATCATTATCAGGACATGTCTCAAAATCTTTTGCAAAATAAATGTTAATTTCTGAAATTTGTCACGTTTCCTGACATGCATTTGAGTAATATGAAGGGTGTGAGTTACAATCTTAAAACACGTTTTCCCACGTCCTGTTAATCATTTTTCATCCGTTTTCATCATTTTTCAGAAACATTTGATGACCCGGCAAAATGTCCCTTAGGGCAACAGGAAAAGTTTTGTTGCGCCAATGGTTAGGTACAATTCAGTGAGGAGGAATTTTATTAGAATGAATTCAAATTATATATGTGAAACCATTTTTCATTATTTCGACTACGCTGATTCCAAAAATGTAATCGGTTCGTTGATCGGACCTACCGGTCAGGCTATAATACCGGTTAAAGTTTCAAATCGTGGTCAGATCACGCAATACGATTCTTAAGGATACCTAAACGGCCTCTAACGATGAAATTTCATTATAGTCTGGGTATCCTTAAGCTCGGTTGTACTTTGTCGTTCACTCTATCGTTTGAGTCAGGAAAACGAAAAAAGTTCCAGCAATAGAAAAACGCGTCGCATCTTATTCGGGTCAAACTGTATGTATATATCAACAGAATCCATTTTGTCTTCTAAAACAGTGGCTTTGATTCCAGTTTTTTTTCCTTCCGTGGCAACGTTTATTCCGTAAATATACTTGGTTGACTTTCAGTTGTTGTGTTCAGGTATATTCAGACATGATCGCCGCGTGGTTGTGGGCCACTTGGTTCAAAATCCTGTTTTCGAATCGAAACAACAAAAATT
>SCLD01120652.1:0-26819 GCA_004367895.1 Oikopleura longicauda
TAAAATTCTCAAAAATCTCAAAAAAATTGGTTGCGATTATGACGCTAATCGCACCAAAAAATGAATCAAATAAGATGCATAACTGCACGAAACGTGGCGACTGCGCCGTCGTTTCGTGCAGTTATGCAGACTTATCCACCATATTCCTGGCGGGATTATTCGTTTTTCCGCCCTTATCGATCGGTCAAATCGTCGATCAAAATTAAAAAAAAAAGAATTGAATTAATAAAAGAGATAGATAATCTAATTGCCTCAGATAATGCCTTACGAATTACCAAGAGTTATCAGGGTAAGAAGTTCTAACTAATCAGGGTTCGTCCTATAACCCCGATTCTGGACAAAAATTCGAAAAATCTGACTTTGGGAATCGAGCTAGCGTCATTTCTAGGCGAAAAACTAGGCTTATTCCTCAGAGTATATAGAAATGATTTATTTTTTCACGGATTTTTTTGAAAATTAAAATTTCGGGAACTCAGATAGCGTTTTTTCTGGACAAAAAATGGTTTTTCAGTGAATGCAACCATTCGCTTTGGACTTTTTGTCCAGAAATGACACTCCCTGACGTTCTCAAAATGTTATAGGTAGAGGTGAACCTCTTATAATCGTCTCAACGATGATATTTTCTCGTAGATGTTTCTAAAATGATATTTAGGAGCCTCAAATCGATCTTCAGTCGGGTCGGAATCCTGACAATAGAAAATCTCAAGCGAAGTATTCAAAAAAACCAAAAGAAATATCAAATGATGAGAATCGAGAAATTTCACTTTCTAAGAGACTTTTTTGCTGTTTTAAAACTTATACTGCTCAAGAATAACTTATATGATAAATGACCGATATATGATATGGATCAGGCATTATGAAAACCCTCACATATATCGGTCAATATAAGCCCATTCGCATAAATTATATATTTAATATTTTATGATCTATGCTTGGGGCTTATATTGAAACAAGATCAAAATACCAAATCTTGCCACTAATTCTAGTAGGCTTTTGACTACTGACAAGATTCTACATTTTTTACTCGAATCTAAATACCAGTTTCTGGTCTATTATACCACTTTATGTGACATATGAACGATATGATATGGTCCATATGATATGGTTCATTTGATAGAGTGCTAAGCAGTTTAAATTTCTTAAAACTTGTACTTAAGCTTTCACATATGTTTCCATTAGACTTTCTGTCTGTTAATTAAAAAACTATTTCAATAGGTCTTGAGACAATTGTTATCTATTCATCGTTTTAAGAGTTGTATCATTGAATCAGATTTAATCATTGAGCTCTCTGAATCTTGGTCCCACAGCCTCGGATCACACTATGTCCACTTCTTACCTCCTCGTCCAAGCGGCTTGGACTCCAAGGGAATGGCTTGGACTCAAAGGGAATGGCCTTTTCCCGACGTCATTAAAGTGTTGTCACAATTCAGCCTATTCTTTTGGAATAAAACTTTTGGATTAGAATCGACTTCAGATGGCCCGGTTCTAAACTCAGTTTACGGTCCCTTTATTTAAAGCCCAGTGATTGGTTCAACTTTTAAAAAGCTATAATATTCTCTAAAATTGGCATTGGTATCTGAAATCAACATCTAACACTGATCCAGCTAAAAATCCAAATCAACAGCGGTTTGATGTTTATATTTATGTTTGTATTATGATTTGATTTTATTGATTTTTATACTTTATATTATCCTTCGGTTTTCTTCCAAAAATGCCATTTTCGTACAAAATTGAAATGCTTCAAAAGCTAAAGTAGGTCAAATTCAGATCGAACCCATTTATGCCATTGTTTGCTGATTTTAACCGGTTATTATCGGTTTATAATCGATATAATCAGAAGAATATATGTTCTAGAAGATCAAATCCCGAATCAATTCAAAAATGAAAATGTTTAATAAACTTGTGAGTCTGGTTTAAAATCAATTCCGCCTGTTTGTTTATAATAATAATTATTTATTCTGAACTGAAAATCAAAACTTGAGGACTCAGTCCAGAAAATTCATAATGAAGGAAAGAGTTAAAAAAAAGAATATATTTTTTCGCGGAGACAAACACGTCGGGTGGAGGGGGTCACACATTAGAGTGACCCGCTTTCGTTTGCATATGAGTCATTTGATATGACCCTCCTACACGAGCCAGATCGATCATTAAGATCGAGGAAATGGGCGGTCAACTTAACTCCCAGTTGCCAAATGTCGTTTCAAGTGACAATTTAATTTTGCATTAGGCATTTCGTGACCTAAAATGAACCACTCGGTTTGAAATGTGGATGTAGGTTGCCGAATTTAAAACGCTTTCTCATGATGATACACACCAATGATTTCTGAGACCCAGAGAGGGGGTCCCAGAAGAGGAGGGGGACCCAAAAGGGAGAAAGTGACTCCCTGAGGGTCCCAAGAGGAGAAGCGCCCAAACTGGAAACATCATGTCTTGTCGTTTGAAACGTCATTTTGACACCCGGGAGTTATAGTAAGATCTGGAACCAGGGATTTAATTCAAAATGAGCGGTCCCCTACAGTAAAATAGGCCATCAACTCAGCTCTTTTTTTACCCATTCAAATTACAAAATCTTTTAACTCAATAAGATTCTGGGTTTGGCCTCGTGCCTTTTTCTCCTCGCATCTGCGGGTAAGAAGGGTAAACCGGGTAAGCCTGGCAAACCAGGAAAGCCTGGCAAACCGGGTAAACCAGGTAAACCGGTCAAGACCAAGCCATCTTGGAAGGATTGTGCCTATTTAAATCCGGCTTCATACGGCGCAGAAAGTTTCAATTGTAAAAAAACGAGCTGTTCTCTTGTCTGTCGTCCCGGAACATATGCCGTTGGAGGGAATAAAGTAAAATGTAAAAATGGGTCATGGAGTGGAAGCATTGGTGAATGTGTTGACTCATCTACAGGTGATGCAATATCAAATGTTGATGAAAATTTATCTACTGCTGGAACTGGGACTGATAATGGTTACGAGGTTCCTACATCATATGGACCCAATATGGGTGATAGCTAGGGTGTAAACCGTTTCGGGAACAAAATTTAAGTAGTGTGATTATGACATGACCTGAACCAGTTTTTTCGCCTGGTAAAACTAGTGGAAGTCAACCTACACAATTTCGTAAAACGCGTAGGTGGTCATTCTTTGAACCATAGAGTCTTTGATAGCTTATAAAGAAAATATGTCCCTCAAAAACCTGAAATGTTTACGAAAGACTATTTTTTAAAAAAAATCTATTTTGCTTTTTTTGTGAAATTAACTTTACACCCTTACGAAAGCTGTAATCCATTGGTTGTATCACACCTGTATTATCAAGGATGTATGACTCAAGCAGGATTTGATGCCGGTTCAAGTCAAAAACTGTGCGTGATAAGTTGTGCAAGTGGTGCTCCAATCCAATGGAATATGTCGTGCGGCTATCAATGCGTTAAAAATATTCTTCCATATGATACTCACCAGTTCACCCTTAAATGTGTCTGTCATGATAGCAACGGAAATGGTTGTGGATGGCAACTAGCTGGACGGGATGGCTACATTTCACAAAATGATTTAACTGGATTGGTTTGTAATCATCAACCTGATTATGATTATCAAGACGGATCATCCTTCCCATCTTCGCAACCGGTATCACAACCATCATATCCGTCACAACCTACGTACCCATCAAATACTGATGCATGGAATCCAGGTTATAATCCAGGCGCAGGTACAGGAACAAGTTACAATCCTTACCCAACTGGAACTGTAGTAAATCCATATCCTGGTAGTACCGGAAGTACAACAGGGGGTACCGGAAGTACAACAGGTGGAACCGGAAGTACAACAGGTGGTACCGGAAGTGCAACAGGTGGCACAACGGGTAGTACTGGATCAACTGGCGGTACTTGCAACACCCCTGGCTGTACAATAAATGGTGGTAGTACCACTTATGGACCACCAACTGCTGGATCGACTGGAACTGGAATCACTGGAGGTACCACTGGCGGTACTACTGGAGGTACTACTGGTGGTACCACAGGCGGAGCTGCTACAGGTAGTGCTTCTGGTGGAACTGGTACTTATGGACCACCAACCTCATCACCAGTTGGGGGTACACCTGTAGGTGGAAGTCCTGGCGTTGGAACACCTGGCGGTACTACAGGCGGTACTACAGGCGGTACTTCTGGCGGTACTACGGGTGGAACTACTGGCGGAACTACAGGCGGTACTACAGGCGGTACTACAGGCGGTACTACTGGTGGTACCACTGGGGGAACTACGGGCGGAGCAACTAGTGGTGCAACCGGTGCATCTACCGGCAGTACAACAAATACACCAGCCCCATTACCAACTGAAAGCAAAGTTTTTAGCACTGTCGATGATACTCTCCGTACAAACACAAGAAATTATATTGAAATTGTTTTAAATGGTGGCACCCCTGGTACACCTGTTTCTGCTAGTGCTATTGGAATGCCCACTGCGGCCATAACTATTGAAGCTGAGATTATGCCAGTTGACTTTACGTATGACAATGCAGCTGTTGGGACACCAAATGGTTACAACTTTGGCGGTGTCATCAGTTTTGCAGAAGCTACCGTTACTGCTGATACAACTGATGCAGCTTTTAATGGTAACGGTTGGTTTATCGGTACCGAAAATACTTCCGGACATTTTCAATTTGGTTTCACTGTAGGTGGAACAATGCATCTCATCAGACAATCTGAATCAACCATTCCAGCCAGGGTTTCGAAATTCGCTTAGTGCTAGTGTCTGGAATAGTAGCAATTAAATAGTTCCTTAAATGACAAATTCGAGTCAGGTCCAAAACCGTGAAAATGGGGAGTCCTTCAAGTAAATGGTAGCGCGAAAGTATACGGTCTTAAGTCGAACTGAACGGTTCAGGACAGTAGCGGACGGCCCGGGGTTTCAAAATTAAATTTGATACTAAAAAGCACTAAGTTACTAAAAAGCCACTAACTAGTACTTCCAAAAAAACACCAACATACAGAAAGGTCCCAAAAATAGCCACTAGTGATCGTTCGGAACCCTACGCCAAGCAATTTTACCCTACACGTGGGTTCATTTAGTTGCAACATGGGATGGACAAAATGCTGAATTCTATATCAATGGTGTTTTGGTTGAAACTCAGTTGCATGTTGCCGACGTCAATGCACCTGCTGATCGACCTCTGGACTATGCAGATTCTACATTTACCTTTGGTGGTTATCACGACACAGACGACAGCCTTGGACTTGCCCAACACATTCATCGAATTCGTGTTTGGGAGACTGATATTGTTACTGATTTGGATAGTGTTGTAAATATGCGTACAAACTGTCCTATTGAAGCCCCATATGTTCATTATGATTCAACAGTTCTTTCTCATCGTTTGAGCAACAATCCTATTGGAGGATTTGGTGGTACATCGAGAACAATTGTCGGTGAAAACAAAGGAGCTGGAATTGGTGGAACTGAGCTTTATGGAATTTTTGTTGGTGGAACTGAAAATTACGATTCAATCCATCCAGCTCAAGTCCAACCATGTTCAAGCAGTGATTACAGCATGGCTGCATATACAACCACAACTACAACAACTACTACTACAACCACTACCACACCGGAACCTGCTGTGATAACAACAAATTCAGTTTTCAATTCGGTTGTTTCCAGTGATGGTAGTAGAACAACTGGTACTGGTCCATATCTAGAAATAATTCCCGAAGATGAGTCATCCCTTTCATTATCATATCAAGCATGTCAGTTGGGTCTACCTGTAAATACATTGACAGTTGAAGCAGAAATCAGACCAATCAGCTGGGATGCAACTGGAACAAACAAGTTTGGTGGTATCGTCGGTTTTGCAAACATGGGTGGAGCTGTTGGTAGTCGCGGTTGGTTCCTTTCTAGTGAAGGTGATACCGGTAAATTCAGGTTTTCTATTAGAACAGCTAACAGTGCAGACTTTGTCACCGTCGATACTGTCGGTAACCTTGATGTCGGTCAATGGTATCACTTGGTTGCATCATATGATGGTACAAAAGTTAAACTTTTCCTTGACGGTGTCTTAGCTGGAGAAGCCCAAGCAACTGGAGCAATCAGTTATTCAAGTTCACAGATGACCATTGGTGCTTTCAAAGCAGATGGTTTATTAGAACAATATTCACAGCATATTCATCGTATTCGTGTATGGGATGGTATAATATCAGATAGCCCGGAAGAATTAAGAACTGCTTGCCCAAATACAGAACCATATCTTCATTATGATTCAACAATCGTTGCTCATCGTGATACAACCAACTTTGTTGCAGGTGGAGTGAATAGCTGTACTGGGACAAATGTACATGTAAAAACATTGGTTAATGGTACTGGGTCATATGCTGGCATTCATCCAGCACAAGTACAGCCCTGTGCAGAATATTATGTTGGACCTCCAACAACAACACCGGCGCCAACTACAACACCGACTCCAGCTCCAACTACAACACAAGCACCAACAACTACAAAAGAATTTGAATCTTTAACGAATTTAATAAATACAGGTCTAGCAACTTGTGGTCAAACAAATAGAATTGTTGGTGGATCTGATGCCACTGCAAATTCATGGCCATGGGCAGTCTTTTTGCTGTTCCAGTCCCAAGCATTGGTCGATGCGGGACTGTCGGGTGGATATCGATGTGGTGGAACTGTTATTGACGAACATTGGGTCCTTACAGCTGCTCACTGTTGTCACAATATGGTCAAGGTCACGATGAAATTTGGACGAACAGACTTATCAGCAACAGAACCTGGTGCTTTTGATATTGTTGTAACTGATTCTGATCATATTATCCTTAATGAAAATTGGACACAGACAATGACTAATGGACATGATGTTTGTATGGTCTATAGTGCTGAAAGTATTTACAATACGGGTTCATCAAATGGATGTGGTGTTAACTGTGTCAATGCTGCTTGTCTCCCCGAAACTGAAGCCGAACATGGTGATGCTTGTTGGGTTGGCGGATGGGGTACCACCTCTAGTGGAGGAAATGTTGCAACTGTTTTGCAATCAGTTGGTGTTAACATCTTTAGTAATGATTACTGTAATGCCAATTCAAATGCAATGAGCATTCAATCGGATGAAATGTGTGCTGGGTTGCCAGATCAAGATGGAAATGGTCTTGTCGATGCTGGTGCTGACTCATGTCAAGGCGACTCTGGTGGACCCTTAATCTGTCCTACCAATGACAAAGTTACTATAACTGGTATTGTTTCGTGGGGTATTGGCTGTGCTGGTGAAGGATATCCTGGTGTATATGGCGAAGTTTATAATTATATCACATGGATTCAAAATCACATCGATAATCCTCCTCTAGGAGACTTTGACGAAATAACAAGTTCATCACCAAGTGGAAACTACTGTTCAAATAGAACAAGTCGTAAAAAGAGAAATTCAAATAATAAGATTATTGGCGGAACCACCTCCACAGCCGGTTCGTGGCCATCTATTGTTCGTGTCGTTGCTCAAGACGCTGGTAACGCTGTTTCATTTTGTTCTGGAACTGTTGTCGATCGTAACTTTGTTTTAACATCTGGGACATGTTGTGATGGTCAGTCTTCTGCCGAATTAATTTTCGGTGAACTTGATACTTTGGTTACAAATGAGGGAAATCAATTTTCAATCACTGTATCAAACATGGCTCAGAATGCACATACACATACTGGTTTCAGTGACCAAACCTCAAATATGTGTTTAATTCGGGTCGAAGAAGATATAATTGATACTGGAGATACAAATGGATGTGGTGCTGGATGTGTTGAAGTCGCATGCTTACCTGATGATGGAAACAGCACTGGGGGTGCAGGTGACAGTGGTACAGGTGATGGCGGTGCCAGTGGTGGTGATGCAAGTTCTGGATTTACAACGGATCAAGAAAGTGGACTATCCCTTCACAATCAAAAACGAGCCCTACACGGAACACCTGACATGACCTTAAATGCTGACTTGAATACAAAAGCGCAAGAATGGGCAGATCATATTGCAACGAATGATGAAATGGTTCATGCAAATGGGGATAACTGTACTCCTGGTAACTGTCTATCCGATTTAGGACATGGAGAAAATATTTACTGGGCATCTGGTGGAACGCCTACTTATGCCGATGCCACTACCGCCTGGTACGATGAGATTAATTATTATGATTTTTCTAATCCGGGTAGTAAACTCCCTGATTATGAAAACGATGATACAAAAATGATCGGTCATTTCACGCAAGTAGTTTGGAATGATTCAACTCAACTTGGGATGGGTTCAGCTCGAGCAAGCGATGGTGGATATTACATTGTTGCTAGATATTCTCCAATGGGAAATTTCCTCGGGCAATATGGCGATAATGTCCCTGAATTACTCACTGGCAGATCAAGTGCTGTAAACCGTGGTGTTGCTGTTCATGGAGATGCTTGTTGGACTGCAGGCTGGGGTGCAACAACACCAGATGGCGCTGCATCACCGACATTGCAAGAAGTTGGTGTTAACATTATGGATGATCAATGGTGTACTGACAACTCTGATTCCACCTTTGTATTCAATACAACCAATGAAATGTGTGTCGGTCTCCCAGACACAGACACAGATGCTGATACGCTCAACGATACCACCGTTGGTCCATGTAATGATTTGGGTGCACCACTCCTATGTGCTGTCGATGGTTACGTCGTACTCACTGGTGTTGCAAATGTTAATGTTTGCGCAGATGTTGAAACTGCTGGTTTCCCAAGCAAGTATGGAGATGTATATGCATTAATATCTTGGATTACAACAACGTTGCAAGAGGAAGCAGTTACAACAACACAAGCACCTACAACTACAACAAAGACATTTGCAGCTATTGATGATACCATTACAGCTGGTTTAACTGGATGTGGATCTGTTCCAGCCTCAGCCGGGCGTAAACGTCGTAATGAGTCTGGTAGTGATCGAGTCTACAGTGGTATTCCTACGGCTCAAGATAGCTGGCCATGGTTGGTCAAAATTGAAAATCAGCATACAAGTGATGGATCATATCATACATACGGTGGTACAATTGTTGGTTCAACTGGTCATTTTGTTTTGACCGAAGCCAGGGCATGTGAAAACCATGCTGATTTTACCAGTATGACATTATATTTTGGCGAACAAGGATCTATACTTGGAACACCATTTTCAATGACGGTAACAGACTTTTCTGATAATCTTAAAATTCATGAAGAATACAATCAAACTCCAGCTGAAACATGTTCTGCTTCGGATCAAGCAGCTGGAACATGTGTTCAATCAACCTCGACAACAACAGCATATGCAAATTTATGTTTGATTCGAGTTGGTATGTTTGTGACAGATGACACAATATGGGATGCTGCAAGTGCTGCTGGATGTAATGATGAAACGTGCATTGCAGCTGCTTGTTTACCATCTGCTGAACCCGAACATGGAACTGCTTGCTGGACTGCTGGATGGGGTGATACTGATGATGTTGGATCAAACTCGCCTTCAAATGGTTCAAATAATCTAATGCAAGTTGGTGTTAATCTCATGTCCGATGCATGGTGCACAAGTGCTCTCCCAACAATCAACTTACATGCAAATGGTGAATTCTGTGCTGGTCTACCAGATCAAACTGGTAATGCCATTGGAACAACTGGCGCTGGTCCTAACACAGATGATGGCGGTAATCCATTAATCTGTGAATCAACTGATGGTAAAGCAATCCTAACTGGTATTGCAACTCTACATGGTGAAGCTGGAGCAAAACCTGCTGTTTATGTTGACGCATTTGTATTCAAGACATGGATAGAAACAAACATTTCGATTTTGGAACCAAAGACAGCCCCACAAGTATTTGCATGTGTTCCATCTACGGGAGGTTCCTCTGGTGGTGCCAGTAGTGGCGGTGACGCAGGTGCTGGTGGTGACACAGGTGCTGGTGGTGACGCAGGTGCCGGCGACAGCTCGAGTGATGACGATGACACTAGATCAAATAGAATTGGTTCTAGTTCACTTGAAAGTACCAATCGCTTCAGTACATCACGGCCATATCTGGAAATCGTTCCCGTTGCGCTTCAAAATGATCCTGATTCCGGTCCAGGCCATAAACGATCAGCGAATAGTATTGGTCTACCAACCGATTCAATCGTTATTGAAGCTGAAATTCGTCCATATTCTTGGGCAGTTGACGGTCAATTAAACTATGGTGGTATTATTAATTTTGTTCAAGACTTGGGAACAGCTGAATTTGGATGGTATCTGTCCACGCGTGGTGATAATGGAAAATTTAAATTTGGTATCAGAACAGCTGATTCGGCGCGTTTTGTCGAGATTGAAACCAATGATGGTCTTGCTGCTGGAGAGTGGTACCATCTTGTTGCATCTTATGACGGTACAATGGTTCAACTTTTCATGAATGGAGAATTTCAAGGCAAGGTCGCTGCGACTGGTTCCATCTTATATGCAGATTCATATTTGACGATAGGTAAATACTGGGATGATAATCAAGAAGAACAATTCTCACAAGATATAAAACGGATTCGTATTTGGGATACAACAGAAAATATAATAACAGCTGCATTGACAACATCATTGGAATCTCAAGCAGCGCTCGAAGCTGCTGCATTGAAAGGATCTTGTGGCCCGCAAGGTACTGAGCCATATCTCCATTATGATTCGACCATTTTTTCAATGCGAGACGACGGAAATATTGTGGCAAACTTTATGGATTTGATCGAATTGGTTGCTCTTTTTCAGGGTCAAGCTGGTTATTCTGATATTGAACCAAATGAAGTTGAACCATGTATGGAGTATCAGATAGCTATTCCAACGACAACGTCAACTACAACCACGACAACAACAACTACAACAACTACTACTACAACTACCACTACAACTGGTGCCTTTGTTGAGTTAACACCTATCATTGATCCTAATTTAATAACATGTGGTAATAATATTAATTCTTTACGCGGACAAAAGATTTCATCAAATACATCCACGTGGCCCTGGTTGGTTTACATTGAAAGCTGTGTACTTGGTACTTTTGATACCGTCTGTGTTGAAAGCAGTTTCAATCAAGGTATCATTGTTGACGATCACTGGATTCTTGCGAATAAAAAAGATAGTGGCAGTGGTTTTGACTACTGTGGAAACTGGGGTCACTCCAAGGTCAAGTTCCATTTTGCAATGGGAAGTGGGACACCTTTTGAAATACTTGTCGACCTTGACAATACCATAATTGAGACTGTTGGTAACGGATATAACACTGGTTTTGATACTGCTAATGGTTTTACGGCTCTGAATGAATTAAGTTTCGACAATGATAACAATAAATGTATGGTTCATGTACGAGATAGTATCTACGCTGTGGGTGCTAGTCATGGTTGTGGTGATGGTTGTATCAATGCAGTGTGTCTTGGAGATAGTACACCACCACATGGTACAAGGTGCTGGTACGCTGGTCTTGATGAAACTGGTGCATTTAGTGAAGGTGGTGTTAATTCTTATTCTGATGCATTCTGTGGCGATATAATCATACCAACAACCGACTATGACGGTACTTCCGAATGCTCATGTGACCACTGGGTAAACGGAGAACTGGTTAATGGTTGTCCAGATGCCGGTGCTCCAGTCAGCAATCTTTCATGTGCTGCAAACAGTATTTGCGCTGGTGCCCCTGACCAAACATCCACATTTGAACCATATTCACCGCTTACTTCTGAAACTTCTTGGAAAATGGGCGGTAAATGGCTTGTTTGCGATTATGACGGCGCCGCAACTCTTATTGGTATGTCACGTAAAAGCAACGGAGTTGATCACCAAGCGAGTACGATCGATCCATCTGAATTTGGTATTTACACGGATTTTACAAATCAGTCAATGTTTACTGAGCTAACCAACTTGATTATGATGACGGAATCATTTGAAACTCCAACACCAACGATTCCAGTTGACTTGCCGTCAACATGTGCTGCTGATACCAGTGCAACAAACAACCCAGTTCGTGGTGCTGCACCGACAAAAGTTATTGGTGGAACCACTGTCGATATCAACACTCATCCTTGGTTTGTCTCAATGACCTATTTATCAAAAGATCAAGTCGCCAAGGGTGATATGACCCCACGTGGATTTTGTGGAGCAACGATTATTGATTCACACCATTTGGTCACCGATAAATACTGTTGCACGGGACAAGCTGTTTTCGGTCGCGATATTCGCAACTTTGGACGTTTAGATTCAATATTTTTGCATTTTGGCGAAGATGATTTTGCGACCACAAGCGGTAGTGAATTCACTTATACTATTCAGGGTGATGATATGATTGAAAGTCATTTGGAATATCCACGTGGATATTATAATGGTAAGGGCTGGTGCCTTATTACTTTGGATATTGATATTCTCAATGATAGTTAGGGTGTAAACCATTTCTAGGAAACAAAATCTGTTTTGTCTTAAAAAAACTAGTTTCAGCTAACCCACGCAATTCGAAATTGCGTAGGTCCGCACTCTATGAAAGTTTATTCGAAGAATACACATTTTAGAGATAAAATGTTCATTTCAGTAAAATCTAAAGAAAGTTTAATTTTTGTATTTTTGTACGGTTTACACTCATATGATAGTCCAACTTCAACCAATGTTGATTCTTTATGTATGGCTCAGAATGATGCTGACAGTTATCACGGTAAAGCATGTTGGGTCGTTGGTTTTGGTGACATTAGTAACACACCTGATACCCCCGCGGTCACCGCGTCGCCGCTCCAGGAGCTCGGAATCAATGTTATGTCATCATCATATTGCAACTTGAATACACCATTTGATTTTGGTTTTGTCACTTCGGAAGGCTTGGATGAAATTCGAAGTAATGTTCGAGAATATCACTTCTGTGTTGGTGAACCCGATAGAGATGGTGACGGTCTCACTGATTTCACAGGCCCGGCAGTATGTCGAGCAGATGGTGGATCACCCATTGTTTGTGAAAATAATGGTCGATTAGAATTAATTGGAATTTTGATACCGACAAGATCAGAAGACGATGATTATGAAGACTTTTATGATTACTCTGAAATTACCGAAGACGGTGATTATATGGTTTATGGTCAGACTAACGATGCTATGAATGATAACTGTGGTGGACCAGGATATCCAGGCTTGGCAGTAGACATATATCATTTTAAGGAAGAGATTGAAAATGCAATGATGACCAGTGCTTCGACAACTGTTCCACCGTCAACGATGACATCAACAACAGTCCCATATCCAGCTTTTGAACCAATTACTTCGAATGTACTTCCATCAGGAACAGGACTCAAAAATTGATTTTTTAGTTTCTTTGATGAGTATCCGAAATTTATTTGTTGGACAGGGATGAACTTTCCCTACATCGGTATCATTAAGGTGAATTCCGAGAAATTTCCAAACTTTCATTTTTAAGCCTAAATTGTCATTTTTGATGAAAAATCTCAAAAATGATGACTAGGGTGAATTCTTGGATTTTAACGAATTCACCCTATATATGATTTTTTAAATTTTTTTCACGAAAATAGTCATTATCGGAATGTCTATTTTCAGGAAAAATTGCAAAAATGACAATTTAGGCTTAAAAATGAAAGTTTTGAGATTTCTCGGAATTCACCCTAAGTACCATTTTTGATGCTCCACATTAAAATGAAAACCAATCCAAAATCTAAACATTCATGTGAAAAACGACTAACCCCGAAATTAAGCCTAAATATATTCCAGCAAAATTTTTTTTGAGTCCTGATT
Organism: Oikopleura longicauda; assembly: GCA_004367895.1. NCBI lineage: Eukaryota > Metazoa > Chordata > Appendicularia > Copelata > Oikopleuridae > Oikopleura > Oikopleura longicauda. Next base: position 13,735 of record SCLD01120652.1, read on the forward strand.
AAGGAATGAATACTTGTGGTAATAATGATTTAAGAAGACGTGCAACTGGTACTGGTGGTGATGAACGTATTGTTGGTGGCGTTGAAGCTGCTCCAAATTCATGGCCATGGATTGTTCGAATTGAAATCGGTGATGCAACATGTGCTGGTTCCATTGTTGGAGAATATGTTGTTGCTACTGCAGCACATTGTTGTAGAGGAATGCAATCAAATAAAGTTGATTTGAAAATGATATTTGGAAATCACAATATTGATACAACCAATGTTGGCGAGTTCGAAATAACTATCCCATATGCTCTTATGAACAGTTATACCAAATCTGGTGGAAGTATTTTTGATATTGTTAATTCATGGGATTATGTGCCAGGTGGAAGTACCTATGATGATCTGTGTTTGATTAATACTCTCGAGAGTATTTACCAAAAGGGATCATCTCATGGTTGTGGCGATGGTTGTGTTAACGCTATTTGCATTCTACCTAATCCAGATTATAATGGCAGTTATGAGTCATCAACTAATCTAAAACCAACGCATGGTGAAGTATGTTGGGTTGCAGGTTGGGGTAAAACTGAAGTCAATGGCAGTGTCGCATCGGTCTTGAATGAAGTCGCAGTTAACTATATGGATACTAAATGGTGTAATGAAAATACAAATTATAATAACCTTGTGTCATATTCTGAAGCCTGTGCGGGTATTCCTGACTTGAATCAAGATGGAGTTACCGATGGTGGTAAAGATGCATGTCAAGGTGACTCTGGTGGTCCATTAGTCTGTATTGATAATGATACGGGAAGTTATTATCTTGGTGGTATCGTATCATGGGGTATTGGTTGTGCATCAGAAGGCTGGCCAGGTGTTTATACTGATTTCCCTCATATGATGAGAGAATGGAATGTTAACTGGATTGATTACGCTGGGACTATAGCAAACAATGTTTTAAATTATCAACAAATGAATTCCGAATTGAGCAGTTCAAGACAGAGATACAAATTGATATAATAATAAATATTTATATTGATATAAAATCAATATATATTATGAATTTTGAAATTTTTCTGAAACTCAATATTGATATTGCAATTTTTAAAACACAATATTGATATTGCTAAAAAATATATTGCGCATCAGATTTTGTTCTTATAAAGATAATGTGCTTTATATTACAGCAAGAAAAAAAATATTGATATTGGCAATATATTGATTTGTATCAATATATTGATTTGTAACTCTGGTTCCAGACCTGATCCTTCTCCAACAATGCCAGCTGATCTTGGAATGTGTTTCGACCCTGCCGACCGTGAAACTGGTTTAACTGTACAATGGCCTTTCCACGTGACACTTGAATTCTGGGATACGTATGCATCAGAAACTGTTGAGCCAGCCGCAACCGAACCTGCTGATTTAGAATGTCAAGGAGTTGTTATAGATCCGCGAACAATCTTAACCCTTGCTCAGTGCTGTAATCGATTGCCTGATAGGACAGGTCAAGGCGAACAGTTTTTATCGAGTACGAGAACAGCTGTCCGGGCCACCTTTGGCGATGGAACATATTCTATATATAAACCATTGGTTTCAAATTCACTCGATTTTGGTGAACTAGGATTTGTGGATCCGGCCCAATCTACTATTCAAGGTGATTTCCAGGGTCCAGATCATTATTTGGTCAGTCAAATTGATCAGAACGGAGCCCCAGAAGATTATTGTGTTATAAGAATGACAACCGATTCAAATAATGAAATCATTTATGAACAAGGAAAACAACATGGTTGTGAATCTGGATGTGTTTCAGCAGCTTGCTTGGCTTCGGATTTTGACAATTTTGGTAAAAGATATTCTGCATCGTGGGACAGATCTGGAAGAGATATCGAGGACTATAGTGGTATAGAACAATGCTGGGTCAGAAGTAAAACTTCGACTAGAATTATTGAAGATGGAGCCTATTTAATGTCTTTGAACTATTGTCGAAGAAAAAGTCTTGAAGGATTTAGTCTGTCGTCTAATCATATGTATGATCAATTATGTGCTGGTCATTGGGACGAAGACGGAAATGGTTTTACAGATATTGGAACAGAGTTATGTTCGGGTGATGACCTCGGTGCCCCTCTTGTCTGTAGAAGCCATAATGGAAAAGTCGCTGTTGTTGGTTTGTTCGCACGTGCAGTTCAATGTGGTGCTTTTGAAGGTACACCCCCACTCTTTGCAGATGTTCGAAATAGAAAAGCCACTACTTTTATCAGAGAACATAGCGGAGATAATCAATCACAATGGTTTGAACCAACTTACGGTCACGATAGTTTCACCAGCTTTAATGATCCGAACATATTTTGCGGATCCGCTGGTGGCGGAACTGGAGCTGTTCGTTCTTCTGCTACATCGAGTGAAACAAAAATAGTTTCTGACCAAATGATAACTGATAGTAACGTTGGATTTTTAACACGACTTCAATTCCAAAATCAAGATCAAGTCGGAACAACAGATTTTGAATATACCTGTACTGGTACCATTGTGGGTAACCGATGGATTTTAACCAGTGGCCTTTGTTGTGATGGTATGAACGCAGTTCAAATTGGCTTTTCCAATAGTATAATGAGCTATGAGGATACTCAAAATTCAAATTTTGGTGAATCACAATTTTCTGAGTGGATTGAACTCATCGATGATAACTCTCAATTTTACATTCATCCTAATTTTAACAATCCTAATTCAAATGTTGATAGCGATTTATGCATGATAAAAACTACCAATGATATCTTTTCTACCGCAAATACTGATTACCCATCTGGGAATTCAAATTCAGGAAGTTATGCCGGTATGGACTACATTCATCAGATATGTCTTCCTTCAGCCAATCAGGATCCAGCCCCATGGACTACAGTCTATGATACATTTAGCTTGGGGTCTAATGAGGGCAATTTCCTTGCTTTATCTGCTGACGAAAACCTTGATTTGAACACGGGCAAAGGTGCTCTGTACGCTAGAATTCACGTTTTCGAATCGTCTTACTGTGATGCACATTCTGTAACACCCGGTGTTCCATTCTCTGCAACCAATGAAAATGGTATCCTTTGTGCTGGTACACCAGATTATGATGGTGACAACTTACTTGATTATGGTGCTGGTCCATGTTCTAACACCAATGACGGTGGTGCACCTCTTATTAAAATGGTAAATGGGCAATTTAAAATTTATGGAATTTTCAAAGAGAGAAATGGATGCGCTGAGGGTATGCCAATGTTCTATACAAATATTTACATTGAAGAAAATCTCAACTGGATACTCAGTCTTACATCACAAACTGAAAATACTGTTAATTCTGGATTTTCAACAGCTCCAAATGCCGCAAGCGCAGCTGGAGTCAACCTGTTTGATGATGTCGGATTTGATATGTTTGCTGGGGCAACCCATCCAGTTTTTGGTCAAAACACGTCCACGGATCAGTCCACGGGTCAGCGTAAACGACGAACGACGGGTAGCCTGCAAGATGGCGTCGGTCCATGGATGCTTGTTCAACCACAAAATTTTGGTCCAGTTATGACTGATCATTTGTTGCTCAATTTACCAACTTCTCAAATTATAGTCGAAGCTGAAATTATGGTTGATAGCTTTGTCTCCAAGAGCTACAATAGCGAAGGTCAGGGCTCAAAAATCAATAATTAGATTTTGAGATATTTTTTTATTGATTTTAAACAAATATTTTTTTGTTGATTTTCAACAAATATTTTTTTGTTAATTCTTAACAAATTAAATACATTGATTTTCGGAGCCCTTGTCAGGCGTTTTTGGTCATTCCGGAAGTATAATCAGCTTCGAAAGAGATACAACATTTGAAGATCCGGGTACAACTACCTTAGACATCAATGATAATACAAAACGTTCTGGTTTTTCATTAGATATTCTTGGGGACGGTGTCAATCATAGCCAGGGTTCTTTCCGATTCCGAGTGGCCACAGTTAATTCCGAATCTAGTTTTATTGAAGTAATTTCAACGCCAAATGCATATAATGCCGGTGAATGGTATCACGTCGTTGGAACATATGACGCTACCAGTGGTGAAATATGTATTTATGTTAATGGCGCCCAAGATCAGTGCAACACTGATGCCACTGGTGGTGGTGATATAAAATATGATTTCTCTCATTTTACCATTGGTGCCTCAGTTGAACAAGATCACTGGAAAGATGGAATTTTGATGACACGATTTCAACAAATAAGCATGACAATACAGCGTGCCCGAATCTGGGATACATCCCTTTCAGTTTTTGGTGGTGCTGGTAATCTTGGCGTTCACCAGTCTCAATCCTGCCCTAGTATTCTCCCCTATTTAAGTTATGAAGCAACATTTTCTGAACAGCGTCCTGACTTCAATGTTGATATCCAAGTTGGAGTTGGAAATGACCAACTACCAATTATGATTTATAACATGGGAACACCAAACTTTTCTCCAATTGAAGAAGCTCGAACAGATACCTGTGCATTCAACTATCAAGGACTTGCAATAACCACAGCAGCACCAATGCCTTTTATATAGTCTATATAATATAGATAATGCAATTTTCGAAAACTCAATATTGATATTGCTCGATAATATACATTTACAAAAAAAATGTGTATATAAAGACATTGATATTAAAATTTTAGATTAATTTCAATATTGAATATATATTTTGATCGAGTCAATCTTATAATATCATCAATTTGATGAGTAGTATATAACATGCACCAAAAAGTGCCCGCGCAGGTTAATTTATAGGTTAACCTTCAAGATTTGACCTTTAGATCAACCTACGCATTTGCATGGGCTCTTTGAGCGCTTTCTATACTACTTTGATGAAATTGCTCCAATATATTGATTTGTATCCTTACAACAGGGCCATTTGAACCAATCGTACAAAGTATTCCATTTGGTCTTCAAACATGTCTTGCTCATCCAACTTGTAATCCGTTAATCGATCCTGCTCAAACATGCGGTGTGTCTGTCGATCCAAATACATCAACTAATAGTAGCACAGCTACAAGAATCGTTAATGGAGTTGAAGCTGTTCAAAACTCTTGGCCATGGGCAGTAAGATGTAGGGCTCAAAATCAGGGGAAACTGTACGAAAATTTTCAAAGGGGACTAGGTTAAACTGTATTTTTCAAAAAACATTTTTGAGCATCTTCTAGGACCTAAGCCCTAGGAACCAAATTTTTCACTGGCTTGTTGCGAAATAGAATAACCCGCTGATAAGTTCTAAGTAGGCGTGAGAGCAGAAAAACTTTTTGAATTTTGAAAATTTTCGTATGGTTTTACTTCGTATGGTTTACCCTTAAAATTCGTAAAAACATTTAACAAAAATCAACCAATTAATTTTATCGATTTGGAGCCCTTTCAAGACTGGTTTTCCAAACTCAATTTGACCTTGATAATAATACTGGATCTGGTTCCCTCTGTGGTGGTTCAATTATAAATTATAATTTTGTTCTCACCGCTGCTCATTGTTGCGATAATATGGCTCAAGTTTTTGTCGAATTTGGTCAACATAGACCGTTTGAACATGACATTGGTGAATTTAATATAATTTCAACAAATATGCAAAATCATCCAAACTGGGGACAGACTGATGGTCACAACTTTGACGCATGCTTAATTTACATTGATCATTCCGACATCTTCGCCGCTACTGGTAATCAAGCTGGTGATATTCTATCTGCCAGTGCATTTTTCGGCAATCCAGCTGCTGTGATGGCTATATGTATGCCTTCAAGACCCGCCCAGCACGGTGATAACTGTTGGGTTGCTGGTTGGGGTACAACAGAATCGGGTGGGAGCATTTCAGATCGACTTATGTCAACTGGTGTTGGTATTATGTCTGATCAATGGTGTATTGAAAATTCTCATTATACAGAGAATGATATTCACTCTGATGAAATCTGTGCTGGTTTGCCCGATGATGATGGCAATGGCCTTTCTGACGGTAACACAGACTCGTGTCAAGGTGACTCTGGCGGTCCCCTTGTCTGTGAACGTGATGGTCGAGTTGAATTAGTTGGAATAGTTTCATGGGGAGTTGGTTGCGCTTGGGAAGGATTCCCTGGTGTATATGGATCAGTTTTTGATTATTCACAGTGGATTTATGATACAATGAATGATATGATTATTGAGCAAAACTGGGAATCCTATCCATCACCATTCTTTCCCGATAATCTGTTAACATGTGCTGGGGGTGCATCACGTGGTACACTTAAACCCGAGAAAATGGAAGTCCTACAACCAGTTAAATCAAAAGCTGAAAAAGAGGACATTTACAAGACACAAAAGGAAAATGAAAAAATTGCCATGAATTCAATGCCTGTCAATCAGGCAGAACAAGCATGGGCAGTTGACATTATTTTCGAGAATGACAATGATAACAAGCATCACTGCATGGGTGCAATCATCGATAACAGTGCAATTTTAACAACTGCTAATTGCTGTATCCGCGCTTCACCCGGTTCTGACCAATCACATGCGGGTCAATTTCACGCTGGTACATCAACCTATCCCCCCTTAGCAAATCATTGTTCACTTCATTTTGATTTCCAGCTATCTGATATTTCTATTCACCCCGATTTCAACCTTCTTGGCCACATGGAACATAACGTTTGTGTTATTAAAACAAATGATGACATTTTTGATTTTGCGTCACTCACCCCTAAGCTAGGGTGAATTTCGAGAAATTTCAAAATTTTCATTTTTAAGCCTAAATTGTCATTTTTGATAATAACAAAGCTGAATTCAAGACATTCCGATTATGACTATTTTCGTGAAAATTTAAAAAATCATATATAGGGTGAACTCGTTAAAATCCAAGAATTCACCCTAGTTATCATTTTTGAGATTTTTATCAAAAATAACAATAAAGGCTTGAAAATGAAAGTTTTTAAATTTCTCGAAATTCACCCTACCCTAAGCCAAGTGATCCGAGTGCAACCTGTTATGATCAAGTCTCATCAATATGTTTACCACAATATGATGCTGATGTTATGACAGCTCGAGCATGTTGGGCTTCCAGCTGGCTTGTCGACACAAACCATATTGACTTGTCACCAATGGGTGACTTACAGACATCTGTTTACAACATTTTCTCTGATAGTTATTGTAATTCAAAACAATCAATCCATGAATCATTTTCTATTGGATTTGGTAATGGTGACGATTGTTTCTGCGCTGGTACACCCGATTTCGATGGTGACGGTTTTGCAGATTCTAATGCCGGTTGCATGGACGGTTGGCTTGAAGGCTCCTTATTAATATGTCCAAATAATGGTGCTGCAATTCTTCAAGGTCTTTTGAATTTCAGTTATGGTGTCTGTGGTGAGCCTGGCTCAGTTTCTGAATATACTGATCTTCAAAAATCAGTTGAATGGATTTTAGAAACGATTGACGGTGAAATGCCACCACAGGGATATGAAAATATTCAATCGACAATGCCATCAGGATTACCTGGATGTGATAATATTGACAATCTAGCTGCGGTCACATCAAACAGTAGAACATCACCAAGCAGTGTTCCACTTAGCCAGAGAGTCGTCACGGGAACAGGTGCCAGTGCAAATATGCAAAGTTTTATAGCACGGATTAAATGGGATGAAAGTGGACGAGAATGCATGGGAACTATCATTGGAGAATTTAATGTTTTAACATCACAAAGATGTTGTAACGAATTCAAAGCATCTGGTGGTCTCTCAGCTAGTACCGGAAGTGTCATTTTTGCCGATTATCATCTTGATTCTGTTAATAGTAATGAATTTGAATTATTTTTCTCCGCTGGAGGCGCTGTCACTTACCAAGAAACTGATAACGGTCCATATCCAGGTGGTAATGATGGTCCTTGTTTGATTCAAGTTGATGAAAGTATTTACAATAAAGCTGATAGTCTTGGAGCAAGGGACAATATCAAAGCTGCTTGCTTACCAAACAGTGAACCCATCACTGGTAAAAACTGTTGGACTGCCGGTTGGTATGAAAGCAATGAACTTCAAGAAAATGGATATAATATTATTAATTCATTTGATTGCCACAACTTTTCAAATCCACTTGATACTGATGCTAGACAAAATATCCAAAATCGAAATTCTCTTTGTGCTGGTGTCCCAGTGGCAAATGTATATGAAAGCAACCCCGACAATGCCTTAATGTTTAACGAAAATGCAAACTGTATGGATGATACCGGTATGACTGTTGGTGATCATTCAGCCCAGTGTTCGAAATTACCATTAATGCTTAAAAAATTGTTATAGAATGGTTATAATGGTTATGGTTAAAATGGTTAAGGTAACCATTATCAGATAACCATAACCTGGAGAGCCAAGTCAAGATTTAGGCGTGTTCATTTTCAGGTCGCTTTCGTCTGAATCAGTATAACCATTCTAAAATGGTTATTAAAAAATGGTTAAAATGGTTATGCAAAAATGGTTATGCAAAAATGGTTATAATGGTTATATAACCATAACCAACCATAAAAGTTCGATAACCATAACCAACCATTATGTCTCAAAAATAATGGTTATTTCGAAATTCATGGTATTTTTTATCAAAATTGGGGAAGATGTGGACCAGATTCAAATAATAATCCACAAGGAGCAATTTCACAATACGTTAGAGTCTCATCGTTTATAAATTGGATAATTTCACATTCAAATAACATCAAAGCCAGGGTGTAAAGTTAACATTCTAAACCATACCAGTAGTATAGAATGCAAGTCTTAAAATTGCCTCCAAAATTGGCAGTTTTACGCTCGCGTTCTATACTACTCATACAAAAATCAAAATAGTGAAATTTTTACTCGTTATGATTTACATCCCTTCTAAAGCACCAACTGTATGGGAACCAATAACGCCTAATATAAACGAAAATCTTCTCTTTAATACTGACACGGCACCACGTAAACAAATAACAACAAATAATAACCAGCAAACAAACAAGCCAGGGCTCTAAAATCAACATATTAAAATATTATTTTTTTGAATTTTGAATTCTTGAATTCTTGAAAATCATTGAAAATCATTTGAATTCTTGAATTCTTGAAAATCATTGAAAATCAATAAAAATACAAAATCAATAAGCGATTTTGAAAATGGATTTTTAGAGTCCTGAAACTAGTTGTCTTCAGGCCAACAAGTTACAAATCCTGAAATGTGGAAATTTTTGGTTCAAATTGGAAAAGTGACAAATTATGTCCAGACTCAGTTAGGTGAAGAGATTTATCATATGGGTCGAACTGTTAAGAATATCGAAAATGTCTGTACCGGTACAATTATTTTTTGACGATTCCACACTGACAACAGTTCCAAAACTTTGGCTCAATTTCGGATCAACAATCTCAGCAATAAATCCACCAGATCGACAATATTTTACCAAAGCCGATTCTTATTTCCAATTGGGCGTTGGAACCGAAAATATTTTTATTCATCCAGGAATGATCTTTGAGAATTTTTCGAATATCGATTGCTTTGACTAGGGTGAATTCTGAAAAATTTCAAAACTTTCAATTTCAAGCCTAATTTGTCATTTTTGATGAAAAATCACAAAAATGATAACCAGGGTGAATACTTGGATTTTTACGAATTCGCCCTATATATGATTTTTAAAAATTTTCACGAAAATAGGTGGCGAAAATCATATATAGGGTGAGTTCGTATAAATCCATGAACTCACCCTGGTCATCATTTTTGTGATTTTCCATCAAAAATGAGAATTTAGGCTTGAAAATGAAAGTTTTGAAATTTCTCGGAATTCAACCTAAATTAAGGACATAAACACTTTTATATATCATCAATTTTCGAATTTTGAGCGGCTTAATTTTTCATAGATCATGAAAAAGATTTTGATAACAACAATCCTCAAATGGGCCATGATTTGTGTCTTATAAAAACCAATGAAGACTTTATGCAAATGGCTGCGGATATGGGTGGTCGATTGTTGGAGCCTCAGCGTGATCCTAGTAACAATTTAATGGAAGGTGCTGCTTGCTGGATGGCCGGTTGGGGAGATGACCTTCTTGACCAAAGTAATAATGGTAACACTGTTGCCATGAATAGTCACCCGTATCTGAATGAAGCTGGTGTTAATGCAATCGGACTTGACTATTGTACAGCATATGCTGAAACTTATATCCTTGACATGTCCGGTCCAAATGATTTCTGTGCTGGTAATCCAGCTGTTGAAAATGGCAAGTTTGTTCCCCATCAGGCCAGTGATACAAATCAATATATTTCATCAAAATATAAATAAGATATTGAAATTTCAAAAATTGCAATATCAATATAAGTAGTATTAATTGCTCCTCTTTTTGTAACTATGGAATAGCGTAGGTTGAACGCGGGTCAATTTAAAGCACATATTCAAACTTTCTAGGAACTTTACGCCATAATGAATTGATTTTTATCCCTGTTATAGCCTAATGGTTGTGAGGATCAAGGAATACCTTTAATCTGTGATGACCATGGTTATGCAACTCTTGTTGGTATCTATCGTGGAGATGCTGGAAATTGTATGCCTGAAACATCTGTTGGTATATCAAATGTTATGACGAGAGTTGGCCAAATAGATAATCACACATGGATAAATATAATTATGCATGAAAATTCACCCCGGCCAGGCTATCAAGACACAACACTTCCCATGCCTTCAACAATGACTTGTAGCAGACCTTCGATCGATAATTCTGCTATGATGTTTAGTAGCGGTGATATTACCGCAGTTCAACAGTCTAATACCCTATCAGAAGCTGATAGATACACCGCTATTGTCGAGTTTGCTCCAGATGACAGTACAACTGATTCATTATCTTCCACGTGCTATGGTGCTATTATATCACCATTTGAAGTAGTTGTTCCAGCAGAATGTTGTATAAATGCTTTCAAGACAGTTCAAACAGATCCGTCTGACATTATTGGAACAGTTATCACTGGAGCCAGTTATGGAGACATTAACATGCATACTGGTACAGACTGCATGCAATACAACTCAATTGAAAAAGTTGACATTCATCCAAATAATATGATAGTGGGATCACCAGCGACTCAAGTTCAAGATAATGTCTGTGTTGTAAAAGTCCAAGAGAATATGTTTGATATGTATGAACAACAAGGGAAACCAAATTGTGTTGCAGCTGCTTGCTTGCCAACACAACCACTCCCACATGGTACTGCTTGCTGGGTACCAGTCCTTGTTCCTGATCCCAATGACACAACTATAACGTCACGTGTCTCTCAAGGATGGAATATTTTGGGTGATGCTGAATGTTATAACTTTAATATTCTAATGGCATCATATTATCCTGACTCGTTGGGTGCTCTAACATCTGGGTCACATGATGAACTGAATCTTTTCTGTGCTGCAAAACCAGTTGCTGGAGCTATCAACATGGGTGATCCAATATCAGCTGGAACAGATTGGATGGCACTTGACGGAAAAGGTTCTCCAATGTTTTGTCTTGAATCAACTCCAATCGGTGATAGAACTGTTGTTGCTGGTCTTTATTATCGCAATACACTTTGGAAAACGGGTGACCAATCAGCGAGCGCATCGTTGCACAACGATTTTGGTGTTCCCGCAGATTTCATTGATCTCTCTGTGTTATCGACAAGAGATTTTATTCCTTCTGCCAATGATGCAGTTAACAATCCTGATATGAGTCCATTGATAAGTTCAGTGGCAGATTACTTCCCATGGAATTATGAAGTCGGAACAAATTGGGAAAATTTTACCACGTGCGAAGCACAAATCACTGGAAATCCTGATCCGCAACAAAATTTATTGGATCCATATAGATTAACAGTTCAAATGGGTATGGTCAAGCAAGATAATATTGATGATAATTCACATATTGAAATGGTGAATGACCCGGAGGATCCTAATGGCGTTAATATGATTGAGAAAATTAGAATTCAAAAGTTTTGTCAAGGAACAATTATTGATGATCATTGGATTATAACAACCGCTACCTGTTGCACTGATCATAATTCGACTCCGAATCAAGACTATGGAAGGGCCTATATCAACTTTGGGGCGGTTTTATCCCCGTTCACTGCTGGGGATCAGGCCCTGTTACGTAATACTATTGGGTGACAATGATGTGTTATCGAAAAGTTACGTAATAATGTTATCATATCGAGCTATTGTGTTACAACATTGATATATTGAACTGTTACGTAGCAAGGTTTTAAAGTCTTGCTTTTACGTAACAACTTCGTTATATCAAACTGTAAAGTAATAGTATCGTTATACTGAGCTATTACGTAACAATTTTGTCATGTCGAACTTTTACGTAATCCTTTTAAGAATTTATTTGATAATACCGATTCTGACTTCCAGCTAGAGATCGATTCATCGAATTTCTATATTCATGAACAATTCCAAGATCTGACCGATCATCCACTGTTGACCAACTTCATGATTGGTTCAGATTTCACTTCAAACAACCTGTGTATGATAAAGGTCGAAGCAAGCATCACTGAAATTGCAGCACAAAACAATATGGATCTTCAAATACCGTGCTTACCAGGGAGGACTTCAAACTCTATGTGATTATTACCTCTATGTGACCTCTGGAATCCTTATCGGACCAACTATCAGACTAATGGACAAAATAAAGTCATAAAGTGGTCAGTAGTATAGAACATGCGTCATATTTTTGGTCAAGTGAGCAAATATGATATAAAGTTTAAGCCTATATACAGTTTCAAAAGAATATAATGGTCAAGTTTGTGTTCTTCCTTATTGGGGTGACCCTCAAATCGAAATGGCAATGAATAATATGAATACTAATGATATGAATTCTGATTCTACCAGAACGCAACTTCAATATTCTGATCAAAATGTCTTGGATAGAAAATATTGTGATGACTTTGTGTTAAACGTATTCACTGATGAACAGGACTAGATTTAAGTTTTTTTAAGGATGTCTCGCCCAATTTTCAAAAGTTTCAAAGCAGAGTCTAAATCGGGCGACATACCCTCTGAGGGAGTCCGTACAGATTCCACAGCCAAAGTGAGATTTCAACTTTTCCACAGCCAAAACTTATTTTTGGCTGTGGAGGTTTTAAAAAGTGCCACAGCCAAA
>SCLD01120763.1:0-26809 GCA_004367895.1 Oikopleura longicauda
ATGTAGAGCATCGGTATCGAGGCTAAACGGAGCTTCAATCAAGCAACATATAAAGTGTCGGCAGTTTATCGACATCAGACTGAACCGCTCAAAGTGGGCCAGGCTCGCCAGTTCAACAACAACAATAATGGCAACGCAGACTACTTCTGTTATGATATCGCATCTAAAAAGGGATGTCGCCAGTACCAGTGATAACCACAGTATGAGGGAAGATTTTAGTTTCGGCAAACTAAGTTATGTCTCGTTATTGCAAACTTTGCAATGCAAAGTATTGTACCTACTATACTGTGCTTCTCACTTGTCCGTACTTTGGCGGTAATGTCATGCTACGTCCATACTCACCATCAACTGCAAGTTGTCACAATTGTCGAATGGTGACGGAGGCGACGGTTCCGCCTGCTTCTTCACATGAAATATTCTACAGCGGCAACAAGATTGCTAGTGATCTCGATTTTGTCATGTTCAACTTCACACATGGTCACATATCGCGATTCACAATTAAACACAGACACAGACAACAACGCGTCCGGCCAAAAGGCAATAGCGATCGGTTATGAATTTTCCTAACTGACAACTAAACTCTTCGACATTTCTATCCGATCTGAAAGAACCTCAAATGTCGAGTTTTACAGGGTCGAAGCGTCATTTCGATTTCACGTGTTCAAAATAATTGCCGACATTAAATGTGACAAGTGCGGCAGACGATGGCATGGACCAATACTCCAAATGGCGAACCGTCGATTTGTGCCGCTCGACAAGACCACTGTTCAAATATGTTGCGAAACTAGTCTGACTGCGCATCGTTTTTACCCATCTGATCCGTATGATTTTGATGAAATAGATGTTATGTGAGATTTATGTGATGTTTATTATACAGCTTTGGTGCAGGGTTGTGTGATTTTGTTGTTGCTGATGACAAATTAAAAAGTAATAAATGAACATGGAATTGGTTGGGCTACTCTCAATATTGTGCAGTGTTGAAAGAGGGTGTATAGTGTACATAAGGCGGATGTGTGACGTCGCTATAGCATCAAGCAGCTGGATAACGGATCCAGTGTGTTCTTTCTATGTGTGTGTCGAAATGTTTGAAGAAATAGGGGTCAGTGGCGCTCTGTGATCCAAAAGCACAAATTTAGTGGTGTTTCTTGATGAGTGTAAGTGTGAATGCAAATAATGCAAACGACCTTATGGTTACATAACTGGTCAGTATTAGTAGGTTTAGCATTTTTTTGTTCAAAATTCGTTTCGCACTTGCGTCTCTCTTAGTTCACTTGTACTTCTTCATTGTCAGATGGTTCGTCCTCGGACATGTTGCTATTCGACGAGGACGACATCTCGGCCAGGGACCAGATCTTTCGCTGTGGTTTTTCGCTTTCCTTCTTTATTGAGTCCGACTTGATGCTGCTTGGCGCTGAGACGACCATGGGCGGGGCGTGGTGAAAAGCAGGCAGATGAAAGTGATGATCGTGTTGGAGGCGAACATGCGCCGCCAATTGGTGTTGGTAGACCTCGTCAATGCTGACGGGTGAGGACGATGGTGGTGAGCGGGTTGGCGAAGCCAGTGGGGATGATGGTGGATGCGAGCCCGAGTTGGAGCCGGAGCCGTCATTGTGGGAGGAGTAGCCAGACTCTTCGGCTTTGATGGTCATCAGATTGTCGTTGGTGACTGAAGGCGACACGTTAGTAACCCAATCGAGCGGATTATAAATATTACCTTTTTCCTCGTCATCCTCAAATCCGGCATCGGGGCTCCATTTGTTCTCTTTCTTCAGACGGCGTCGTGCATTGGCGAACCAAGTTGACACTTGAGTCAGGGTCATTCCTAAATGATTTGATTAATGATCAGTTCGACCTTTTACAAGTAAATGAATATTCTTGCTTATTTGTGTCGATTCTTACCACTATAAAGCGCGAGCATAATTTTCTCCGCTTTTGTCGGGTACGGGTTTTTTTGGTGCTCCTTGAGCCAATTCTTCAACTGGGCCGTTGACTCGCGGGTCGCATTCTTTCGCGTGCCGGCCCCATGCAAATACTGGGCCATGCCGAGCTGGGTGGCGACGACTGGGTCGAGGGCGAGGCCGTTGACCATTAGCGGCTGGGGCATTGTGACGCGCGGGGCAAGATGAGAGCCAACCTGAAGGAAAACAGATTAGTTTATGATGCAACGGGCAAAAGCGGGCTACTTACAAGTTGATTGTTGCCCATCAGCGTGTGGTTAATAAATGAGGGCTGCTGGAGTCGCAGGGCACTGGATCCAAATCCCGACAACAATCGTGCGGTATCAAATGCAGGCTGCTAAAGTAGCGGCATTAGTTACTGGCCAATGTATGTTAACTGTTTACCTGTGGTAGTAATGGTTGACTTTGCTTCTTTTCTGCTTCAAGTACACTGTAAAGGCTTGGGTGCGACATCTCTGTATTATGTGGCTTTATCTCTGTTTTCGTTTGATATAAAGTGGTTGTGTCGAATGTGTGAGTGTGTTCTAATGAATGAAATAAAGTAATTCCACCCAAATGTCTTCAATTTGATGAGTGCGCCCCCAGCGGGTCCTGGATCTCTCTCAATCGAGAGTGCGTGTGTGCAAATCTACCTCCATTTTCCGTCGTTGTCGGTTTCTTCAAGTTCGGACGCGGACTGGGGCGCTATGGGTCTTTACGCTGTTGTTGAGGGTGACGCGAATTATGCAGTTATCAAAAATTTGTGTATAGAAGTTATTGATTCGTGTGTAATTGTTACTTTTGTTCACTATAAACTCAGATAATGGCTAGTTTGCATTGTATGATACGAATCCAACTCTATTTTAGGGGGTTCTATTCAGACCCATCCAATTACCAAGCGAATTGTTTCTTCGCGTCATAAGTGGCCCCCAAAAATGATGAAATCTCAAGGGTTTGAACCAATTTTATCGGATTATCATCTGTCGAAACAACCGGTTATTAAAGCCGGCTCTTGAAGCCAAAAGTGAATTAGTGGTAAGTAGAGGTACTGTGTGTTTGCCTCGGGGCATAAAGCTAGTCATGGAAGGAACAAATAAACAAATTATGCTTATCAATAATATTAATTGCACACATAATGCGCCCGATATGCCAAATGTGTTGCAAATATTGTTGATTGCGTCAGGCCTGAACCGGAAACTGGTCATCCGGGTTTTATCAGTATGGCCAGAAAGTCGGATAAAAACGGGGTCAGGTGCACACACACGTGATCACGTTTCGGATGTCATGGTCAATTAAAAGTCGTCATTAGTGGCTCCAATAAAGTAACGTTTCCGTTTAATCGGTCCGGTGGATATGTGTGTTTTCCGATTTTGTGAGTCCGTGAGAACAATATTAATGGAATGTACCGAAAACTAGTTTGAAACGAAGAAAATCAAACTCGACTTATTTCCGTATGTACCCACTCCCCCATGAACATTTTCTCGCCGACTGAACGACAATTTTTTTGCGTGTCTTGAGTCACAAAGTGGGGATAATGCTTATCAAATTCATCTAATTTCCAGCACGGCTGCCTTTGATGTAACACTCACATTTTGCGTCCCCTTATCACAGATTCAGCTGTCATTTCGAAATCAGCCAATTCCAGGCGAGATCAATGCCACTGATACGCTTGTGCACACTCACGCACGCTTATTCTCCAATTTATATTTGCGCCGGTAGGCAAATTGATCGACTCTCTGTCGAAATAAGTGATAAAAGTAAGTAGCACCGACCCAGTAGGGTTTATCCTGTTCGCGCACGCCCGTTTAGAGAAGTGAAAAAAAGATGTATAATTCAATTTGTTGGCTCTCGCATTGATTTCGCAATAATTCGACGCTAATTAGAACTGTGACACTCTATGCATTGATCCGCGGCCAGTGACCACTCCGGGCTTAATTTGCATTGTCAAAACAACTGACACTTTTTTTATACGAAAATAAGTTTATTCGTTGGTAGTATCAAAAATAGGTAAATTTATTCTTTCGTCGGATTGGTCTTGTCAACGACACCGCGTAGATAGAACACCCAGTTGACGCCGGGTAGTTTCTTTGGCACCGAAATGGTCAGTTTGCCCGTTTGGATCGAGGTCGACTCCTCGGCATTGAAGAAAACGTTGAAGAAGTGTGTCTTCTTCGCCTTGATCGTCTCGACCGCTTTTGACACGGTGAAACAGGGATTATCCGTCACCATGTGGAATTCGGTTGGCTTGTTAAAGATATTCTTGAATTGGATGACGACCGAGGCGCGCGATCTGATTGTAAATGGACCCTGTGGCGTCGGTTCCGTGCACACGCCGACGAGGGGAAATGTGTAATCGCCACCCGAGGGGGATGAAATCTGAAATTGACTGATGAATTAATGATTTCTGATTTCCCATGTAGATTTGCGGGTGTGTGGCACACCACAGCACCATAAAATCGTCACTTCCTTTATCGTCTCTACACTTGGTAGTTAATTATTCCCGTGAAATGGGTAATGTCCGATTCCTGCCATGTCACCCCAATCTAAACCACACATCTCATTGCTCTCTGACTGGCGATATCTTACCGTCATCATCGTCGACCGTTTGCCCAGTTGCGTGGGCTCATAGTTCACGTCAAACGTCACTTCAGAGCCGGCCGTCGCCGCCTGTGCCACCGGAATCGCGCGTTCAGTCGACCAATCTGGCGAGTCAATTTTGACAATGAACTCGGTCTTGTGCTTCGAGAAATTCGTGAACTTCACCGCATGCGTCTGGGTCGCGCCTAACCACGTGTTATAATGCGTGGGTGGTTCGGGTGCGGGTGGTAGTGCGGTCAGGTTCAAATCGTATTGATACGTGCCCAAATCGGAACTGGTGAAGATGAGTCGACCCGACATTGTGCCCGATTTGAGTGGCAAGTACTCGAATGTACATGAGCCCTGAATTGCAAAATTTAATTAGCCACGTGATCATATATGCGTAGCAGCGGTTTCGACCACGGTTGAATGTAGCGCCTGGCTCTAACCCACTTGCGTCATTTTAGTTAGTTAGCTCTGGAATAACAAATGTCGGACACCGATAGGGAGATTATCCCGTTTTTGATGCTTTTATACAAAAGTCGAATTAGCGGTTTTTGATCTGACTCTCAGCCTCTCTATATATTTTCGGGCAAGTGGAGCGGGTGTGAAAACGGGTACCGAAAAAGGGATTATACATTTGCCGATGATCCCTTTGATTCATGTGTATAGCGGGGAGGCCGAGAAGAAGACTGGTTTTAACATTTTAGAATGGAATAAAATAATTGCCTAAGTCAGCTTGGAAGCGCGGATTATGTACTCCGTCACAATTAGCATTCTTTTTTTCTGAAAGTGGTTGCCAGCTCGAAGTTGTTGGTGTGAATAAAACGATTCGAATAAACTTTACACTGAAAATTATTCGCTCCTAAATTGATCATCATGATCGATGGGGACGATCACACAATTTTCAAATCCACTTATTCCACACACACGCTAGCACTTTTCCCTCCTGTCCGAGATGTTCTAATAGAATTGCAAATTCGCGATCGGATCCCCTGTCAAATGGGCAGTTATGTTGTCGTGTAAGAATAGTAACAAAAACATAATTACGTCCGCCTGTCGCATTTTAGAAGCTGAGGCGATTCCCACGTTTGGTGGTGGTGTCGGAAGCCCTCTGTCATGGTTATGATTCACACTAGAGTGGTCACAAAAACACCAAAAAAACGGGCCACTGGTCCCGACCTAGACAAATAAAGTATATATGTAAATCACGTGACGACTGTGACATGGCACATGTATGAGCACCTGCTGTGTGCCAAGAGCTAGAACAGAAAACTAAACTATCATGATGAATTAGTGTTGTAATGATTTCAACCTAATTGATCCCGAATTAAAGTTCGGAGCCTTCTGGGCTTTGATCTACGCGGTTTAACCGTTCGATCAAACCAGAGCGAGACAGTAATCATTAAATTCCGAGTTAGAAATTGAGTCGACAGTTAAAGACTGACTGTTTGACTTATTATGTTTGTATTGAAAAAAGTGGAAATCCGCACCACGGGTGTCTAGCCAAGGTGTCACGCCCAACATAACGTATAATTAATGGACACAGGTAAACCCACCAGGAAATGGAAGGCCCCATCCATTCGATCACTGTATCACCCACTGTGTTATCAAAAGTAAAAATCTACGGCGACACAGTGGGCGATATACACACGTGTCACTCAACTCTTCCGATTAATGCGTGACATGAATTAAACTGATAGATTCAGGTCCCTATTTTTTAAGCGGGGGACGACGATTGGGGTGGGTGATCGGCCCAAATATTTGATAAGTAATGGACAAAAGTTTGACATATTTGAATGCACGTAAATTATTAGGAAGCTCATTAATTTATTGCCTTGGAATCACATCTTAATATCCTAATAAATAACTATGCCACATATTGTGTGTATATAGCTGCTTGCGTAAACTTAAAAGACTATTTAGACGATAGTTCGCCATGTTTAATTAGGTAAGTATCAAGCACCATAAAAAATGTACTCAATCTGGGCCTCTAAGTATGTTGAATCACGCACGCATGAGCGGTTCAAATCCCTTTGATCTATGTTTGAGGCTCAGGACGTAGTGACTCTCTCGCGGGGTTAGTGGGAATGAAATGTTTCAATATCCGTCAAAATCTGAAACCGCTTTGTATGTCATTCGCCCATCCGCGTCTGTGTTATCACTACTGAGAGAAATACCATCTAATATAGTTTTTATCGGTCGGGTGATTTAGCTCAGTTGTCAGCAGCTGGGTTAGGGTTCTCGGGGAGCTCATTTACGATAAGATTATTGCAAATGAGTCTGTCGGACGCCTGTTGATCAAACGAGACATTTACCTCGCCATTTGATGGGATGGTAAACGAGGATGGGACGCTGATGCCATTCAGTTTACACTCCGAGTTGAAATTGACTTGATTCTGCAATGGGTTTTCGATCTTGATCTGGTGCGAGATTGCCCGCCGGACCGATGTGGTCAAGTTGATCGTATCAATCGTACCGGGCGCCGTTGCTGAAACGAATAAATTGGAACTTATCTCACTCGCACACACGCCGATATGTGAGCGCGGCTTAGTCACCTTTGAAGTTGACCAAGTAGACGACATACTCGCCCGTTGACTCATTACGGAAGAAAACCTAGAAATGAAGAGTGAAAGTGTGAAATGATTATCACACTCAGTAAATGGTTACTAGGTGCTAACGGAGTGAGCCTCTAATAGAAGCTAAATTACCTTCGCCTGAACCAGGCCCTCTTTATGCGCAAAAAAGTTGAGTGCATAATCACGCTTCTCGGCGGCGGGTACATCGATATAATCGAGTCCTGATACACTGGTCGCGCTTTCCCACTTAGTGGTCGGGGTTGTCTAATGTGGTAATGCGAGATGCTAGTACACTGTCTAGACGGATTTAAGAGTCAGGGAGAGCGAGAGAAAGTGTCAACCCCGATGTGCCTTGTTCTGTGCCGGTTTCGCGCCACTCTCCTCCTGTACCGTGCCAGGCCGTGCCGCACTGCCCACATTGCGCGAGCCATCTGACTTGGCCATTTCAATTTGAACGCGGAACCGCTGCCGCTTCTTGAGCCAATTGGCAATTTGGAGCACTTCGACGTGTTTCGTCTTGCACGGGACGTCACGCGTCGGCATGGCGATTTGCTTGGGCGGTTCGGCCGTGCCGGTGAACGTGTGCAACAGTCCATTACCGTCGGGCAGGGGGAAGAAGACGGTCGCCTGAACAAAGTAAGTTAGTTAGTTTACTTATCTAACCATGTGCTTTTGAATCAGAAACACATAACTGGCGCGAAAAACCGGGTTCAAAGGAATACATAAGTAAGACACACTGCCGAATAGAACAAATAGATCGGGATGGGGGCGAATAAATTGAATTTGCAGTGTGGAGAGGAGTGTATCGTTAAATCGTTATCACCCTTACACTGCGGGTGTTCTTTCCTGTTTCAACTTTGGTCTACGGCGAGCAACTACCGTCTAAGGCGGATCCGGTCGATTGATTGTTTGAACTGGAGCTACTGAAGAGCTCAGTACAAAAAAACGATGCGCTGGGGCAAAACTGGAACGTTGGTTTGGAAAAGATTGAACAAAAAGTCTTAACGGTACAATACGCCGGATTAGGTAGGTCCAGTGTCCATTTCAAGTAAAACGGCGCCTAAATACCGTATTTGTCACTGTAGTGTGTGTGTGTTGTTTAGTGGGTCAACAATAATTGGATCGAATTTAAATTCACGAAGTACGAAATAAGTGGTTAGGTCAAAAAAGAAGCACTAACGCCTGTGTGTGTCGTTGGTGTGACGTGAATGAGAGTGTTATTCAAAAAGGCTAATTAGATTACCATTCAAATCGGTAATTTAAATCACATCCGGAAATATTGAAACATAATTGCTAATTTTACTCTCTGCTGTGCGTACTTAGTGGGGTACTATCAATTTGCCAGATGAGTGTAAAGCTGTACGTACCTGATGTTTGCGATTGACTTGAGTCATCATCAAGGGGCGATAGGTAAACTCAACGGGCTTCGACGTTTGCGGCTCAATCACGACCCGGTCCGGCCCCAGCCACCAGTTTGAATCCGTCCCGTCAATAATGGGCCTGATCGTCCACTTTTGATTTGACGGATTTTTGATTACAATCGTCTTTACATCGCGCGAGCGTACAATGCAATTGAACACTGTCGTTTGATCCTTGCCACCACTCATTTTCGATAATGAATTGGTGCAACTGCCCGTTAGTGTCAAATGGAGCGGGTCCTTTGCGCCTAAAAACACAATCAAACTTTAAAATAAAATCAGAAATCCGTTACCCTCAATTCGACATGGAATGCGGGGATAGCGCAAATCGGACGAGATGGTCGTCGGATGGAAGGTAATGTTCAGCGGCTGCTCCATGCCAGGCGACAGGTAGCCCACGGCTGGATCGATGGTGAAATCGGGCTCAAGCGCTTCGGTATCCCACGTGAATCTTTAAAAAAAAGTAAGCGTTATGATATTGGCGGATTATACGCGATTAGGATGTTATTGCTCACTTATTAAATCTAATCTTAATTTTAAGAAGGCGTCAAACACATAACACAAACACCTCTTGATTCTGAGTTGCGTTTAGTGGAGAGCATTTCCGCCCAGTCGGAAACAACTCCAATTGAATAATTGTTTTTCGAATCACAATCAAACTTAAGTGACCGAGTGGGATAGATAGAGAGAAGGGCCGACGATTAGCCGTTTAACAAAAAAATGGAACTTGACTAGGATCAAAGCAAAGTGTACTTGGCCCAAATTTAGGGTTGATTAGCATTCATATCGATCGAGGCCGAATGATGTTCAGTGTGGTTTTGTTTTTTAAGAGATCAAAGGCAAGCATAAGAACCGCCCGGTTGGATATTGATCCACTTAGGCTAGCATCATGATAAACGTTATACATGATGTTACCACTTACTTGACGCCGATATCGCCAGTGTTTGAAATGACCACGCGACGCTCCGAGGTGGACTTGTAGACGACTGTGCCAAATGGAACGGCGTCCTGGTCGAGGCTGACTTGAATGGCGTGACAGGCGCCAAGCAACGATAAAAATGGCTTTGAAGAGCCATACGACTCGAGAATCACCTCCTCGCGGAACGGCGCAATGCGACGTTTTGGCGCAAAGACGACTTCAATGTCGCGACACTCACGCGGCTGGAGCGTTATTTGATTCGAGGGATAAACGCCCAAAACGCCACTCTCTTGCAGTGCATTCATCGATGGCGTCAACGTCAGCGTAAACTTGGCCTCGGCCGAGCTGCGATTGATCACGGGAACGCGTTTACGCACAATCTGACCGATTCGCGCCGTGCCCAGTTTCACCTCGCCGCGACTGGTTGCATTCTTGAGTTCGATTCGCATTTCGGTACCCTTTTTCGTGCGTTTTTTTAAGATGGAATTGTAGGTGTTAATTGTATTAGAACAAAGGGTGTTTCGCTTTTGGCCACTCTTTAGAGATGAGAAAAATTCATGATGAGGCTGAATAAGCACGTTTCATCCCCGTTTTGATTCGGTGTGGTGATGCTGAGGTGGGTATGAGTGAGTAAAAAAATGGCGGAGGAGGTGGTGGTGCTAAGAGGAGTGGCTATTACATTCAAAAGATGCCTTTACTTTGAGCCAAACAAAACGATTAACACCATCGCTGAGCGATGCGCCGTGTTCACAAATGAATTGTTGCAGAAATCGTGAATTTTGTGCCTCGGCAACCGCAAAAGCCTATTTGATCAAAGGAGAAACAGTTTTAATTCAATTCAAACGAGCGGCGCATGAGGGGAGGCGCGAGCATTGACACTCCGTTTTGGTCAAGCCGAGTTGATCCACACGGTCAATTCAGCTTATCAACTTGGCACCCAACTAACTATTCACGTCAAAATTCGAATGAACGAAGAAAAAGAAGAAAAAACGCGCCTGACCACTGATTTCAACGTTATAGGTGCTTAGCCCATTGACGACGAACTCAACGGCTTGACTGTAGCCACGGGCATGAGATGGCTTAAACACAAAGGTCGCCGTCGCCATGCAGCTTGGCTTCAGTATACAGGGTTCGAATTCAAAGTCGAGCCACGGGTTGCCCTCGAATTTGCAGTCAATGCTGAATTAAACAGGTTTTTACTCAGTCCTTAAAACTTGCTTGCTCACCTTATGTCTTTGCGATCGCGATTGAAAATCTCCAACACTTGCGCATTCTGCGGCATGCCGGGTCGATGGATGAATGACGCGCCAAAGTCCCATTTCATGAAGCTAAATTGAATGCCTGGATTGACCGATTGGCCGGTAACTTCGATTTGGTAGGATTCGCCGTGACTGATCTAAAAAGGCAAAATCGTATTGATATGTCCACATTTTGGCGTTGATTCAATTGACGTTGTCGTTATTTCACTCGTTTAAAAAACGTTTCGCCCTTGATCAATCCCTGGTTGATTACCCGGATCCCCCCGAATGATCCCCGCGCCGGATTGGATTAACGTTGACTCTTCTGATCTATACATATCGGTGCAACAAAACCACCAAAATTAAATTTGTCAGTGGAAAAAAGGGCCCCATCCATACTCTACACCACGAGCCGACTAAATTTTAATTTTTTGATAGTGTGCGTCTACACCTTAAGTTGTGTTGATTGCGACATGTGAGTTTACACTTAAACATCCGCCATACGGATTATCTCCCTCATTAAGATGCCAAATGGCTTGTCGTGCGTTGATTTTAGAGTGAAACCTTTTAATCAGCTTTTGGCTGTGGCTGAATTGACATTGAATACCATGGCTCGACTTAAAGTGGTGGTGTGTATGTTAACCAGGTGATTTAAAACGAATGTAACTGTAGTCACCGAAGGCACCGACAAAATTGACCGAAATCACATGGCCCCTACCAGCCGGGCGCCTCGGTTTAGATATAATCTTAATTATTATTTTTGACCGGAAATGCGATCAAGCGGGCCGAACTTGAGACTGATAGTCAGACTGTCGGACAATATGAAACAAACTCGGACATTAAAACAGTTGGCTTATGCCTGACTTCCGGGCGAAGAGCCAGTCAGACTTTGACTTACTTTTGTGTAAGATTGATTTTTTGACAAAGATCCAAACCCGCAAAAACGCCAATGTTAAACTTGGTAGGGCCAAAATCAGAATACGTCATTTAGACAAGATTAATAAACCATGGTTTAGTGAATTATTTGCGCCAAGTACGGTGACAAAAACGCAATCCGGAGATGGCTGCGGATGTGCTTAAACCGTGGTTAACCGCCGCCTCTGTCTCAAATGGTCTGGTCAATGTTGTCTGTTCTATTTTGATGTCACACCGATTGGATCAACGGATTAATAATCAACGCCAACACACTAGTCACTTACCTTCAAATTATAAATCGGGTTGGCCAGGACGCCTAGCTTATCGGGATTGAAACACATAGTCGCACTTCCACGTTCGTTGGCGGCGATGATACCGCTCGGTTGGTCCAGTGTGATTGGCACTTTGCTTTTCTTCTTCGACTCTTTCTCCAACGTGTACTCGATGAAGTGTTCGCTCAGGTTGACGACGTGAATCGTTCTGATCGCCGTCTCGCGCAGCTCAATCGTACCAAACTCAATTTGATTGAGTTGATGCGGTGACAGTGATGTCATGCCGCCAAGTTGATCCTCGAGTAGTACCTCGACCAGCATTGCATGGGCGACTGCCTTCACGTATAACTCGACCGGCTCCTGTTTGTGCTTACACTTGATTCGAATGGGTCGCGAAAGGGTGCCAGGTCGTGATGCTTGAACAGCAACTTCTAACTCAAGCTGCTCACCGGCGGGCAACGTCGCCATTGCCGGCGTCACGCTCATGTCCCAACCGGCGGCGCGAATGGCCTTTGAGTCATCTTGAATGGCGATCTCGAGCGGGATATCGTCATTGTTAATCAATGTCACCTTTCGCTTGCCACAGTGCCCGGCAATCAAATTGTTGAACGTGAGATGTGTCGTATGTAGCAACAAATTAGGATCTTTGGCCTGGCCTTGAAGGATGAGTCCAATGTCGGTTGTCTCCATACAAAACTTCCAATTTGATGTCACCAGCTGGGGCGAGTCAGACAAAAACTCGAATTGAAGAAGTTGCTTTCGTCCCGGCTCCAACGTGCCACGTTGCGTCAACGCCCTAAAATGCGAGCAGTAGCCAACTTCTTCGCGCGTATCGGGAATGTAGCTTAACGTCCAATTGTGCTCAGTCGTTGTTGGGTTGAGCACCCACACGTTAAAGACAACCTTGATGCCAATGCCAATCGGGCGAACCTCGACAATATTCTCCATTTCATTCTCGTGAGTCAACTTAACCGGTTGCTTGTTCTCAACGTACGAGCCACTCTCGGGCAGGGCAAAGTGAACGGCGGGCAAGAGGCCACGCCCGGTCAGGTTCACCTCGATCGGCGTCGCATCGGGCGCCTGGTTCGGCACGCGGCACACGGCCAACATTCGCTGCTCCTTCATGTCGATTGGCGCGAACTCGACGGTGAACTGTTGCGTCTCACCAGACCCGATGATGGTGTAATGGCAAAGGGTAGTCGATCGCGATTGAATGGCAACGCCGTTTTGATGTAACTTCGTTGTGCCGTCACCGGTCTCACGTCACTATCATTGTCGATCACGTCCCAGTTGTAGTTGAGCGTCACGCCCGATGTGTTCGTCATTGTCAGTGTTTTCCTGCGCGACAAGTAGACGAGGGTGTCCTCAAAGGCAAGTGCATCCGTATCGATGGCACCAGACGAGTGATCAACGATTGCATGAATCAACAAAGTCTGAGGGTTCATTTGTTCAATTACACGATGAACCGGCTCCGGCTCCGTTTCATAAACCTAAAAGAGTATAACTTGAATAAATCGACACTTCAAGTGTATGAGCTGGCCAAGGGTCAGTTGCATCAGAGTCAACCCCCAAGCCGAGGGTTTCTAGGCTCGGCTCATCCATCAAAAGTAGGAAATTGAGCGCAAATTAAATCCGACATTCAGTCAGCGTTCAGCCTGTTTCCTTATAGCTTTCCAATTTGTTCGATAGATTTGTTTCAGTATTGTTGAAGTGTGTGTGTTAAAAACGCGCGGGAAGTATTTATAAGCGTCAAAACCCAAACCAAAAATCACGAACAAAGTGATATTGGAATGCACGAATGTCTATTTTGGGCACTTGGCCAACACATAGCTTAGTCGCTGAGCGTGAATTTACTTATCGATTAGGGTCTTATATCGCGGTTAATAATTACTTAACACATTAAAGAACTTATAGCGCAAACGAACCTTGCGTTTGGTCACTCGACCATTATGCTCCACATCAATCCAGTTGACCGTTTGAACGCGATCATCCCAATCCGCCACATGATTTGGCTTGTTCTCACCGCCGTACGCGATTTCCGTGATTTGACAGAGGATGCGTTCATTTTCAAGTTTCAACGCTTGGCTTGATTGGATCGTCACCTTGATGTCTTTGGAGCAGCCTGAACTTGAACAATTAAGACAATGGTGACAGGGAACGTGTGTCCGGTCATTTTTAGGATATAGCTCGGCGGTGTCACACATTTTCGCGGTGTTCATGACTCTAACCCCGAATATCAACCATAAGCTGTCGGAAGTTTCATTTATCGCGTGTGAAATTACGAATTTGTTGCCAATTTTACAACAAAAAATCTCATCGCCACTTTACTTCGCCCCTTCATATTCTGATAATGATTAATAACTAAGGTGATGACAAAACCGAATGCTTAAACCTTAAATCACCTTAAATCCGGTGACGGCGCCTTTATATTAACTCATCGCTGGTTAGTTAAGCAATAGATGAGTGTGACCTTGATTTATTCGAGCCATTTTATATTTCGTAAAAATTTGATTGTTCTGCCCTGTCTAACCGGGATTGGACAGGAACGAACTGTCCTCTACGCGCATTTTATAAGAGAGGCAACGTGGTCCAGGGCGCAACACTTCCCCTTAGATGGATCCTTCGGACCAAGACCGCTTCCGACTAATGCAGAATGACCATTCAGTGTTATATATAATGGGACATGAAGTTGACTCAAAAACTTGGACAGATAGACAACTAAGCAATGATGTGGCTATAATGAAACTAATAGAATTAAAGCCGCCACACACACTGTGAACCCAAAACCCAAATGACCAGAACAGTATGATTAAATCATGCAATTAGCTTCTCTATTTTTGAATCTGAAAAAAGGCGGAAATCAATTTTGAAAGGCACGTTAACTTCCGGGGTGGGCGTGTAACCCAGAACAAACATATATCAGACTGACTTTAACTTTCTAGGCAAATAGGAACACGTTCGTTTCAACGATCATGTTGGCAAACTTGACTAATTATGTTTTTGACTGACCTGGATGAAGATGGCCGACCTTGGGCGAGAACGACATGTACGGCAAGTCGGGCCAGATGAACTTGACAGACTTGGCGGGATCATCGTTGCGAATGGTCAATGATTGAATCCGCTGCTCATTAATGGCCAAATCGCCAAAACACAGCATACTGTCCAAGGAGCTGCCCTGGAGTTCGAGTGGAACGGGCGGTAAATTGGTCAGGCAAATAGTCGCCTTGTACTCGGCAATAAGCTGACACTTCAAATTCTCGAACTCATTGTCAAGCACCGTCACCGAGATCATTGAGTTGAATGTGCCTGGCGCGGTTGGTTGAAACACGACAAGCATGTGTGCCTCTTGGTGCGGCTCCAGTGAGACTTGAGCCGTATGAGCTAAAGGCTGCTCGTCAGTAGTGAAAATGATCTTTTCGCCTTGACCAGCGGGTACCAGCTTGAAGTTGGCGCGATCCTCAAGATCAATGTGCAGCTGAGCTGGTAATGTGCCCACATTGGACAGTGAGAAGGGCAACTTCTGCACTTTGCCAATTGCGGCGCGACTGAAATTGATGATCCCATGGCCCAGCGTGTTTTTCACGGCCGGATAGAGTATCGAGACTTGGGGCAGGGCGCCCTCGCCACAAATGTTGAAGCTGAGCGGCTTTGACTTGACGGATGACTCGACCGAGGCCTCGAAGATGCACTCGAATGGCTTGATTTCTTTAGGCGAAAAGGTGACCGAGGCAAAGACATGCCCGTGTGGCGGAATGAGCGCTTTTTGTGGCTCAATATCGAAAATGTCCTGTATTTTCGATGACGATTTATTGTTAACTGCTTTTATATTGGGGTTGGTGATGTTATATTCGGCGATTAAAGCATGATTAATTAATGCCCCAATATGGTTCCTTTGACGAAAAAGTTTACATCGCATGCCAATTTGTGCGGGTTGATGATTTTGAATCTGGCGGTGGCGCGTCGTCCGACTACAACCTTCGGGAACATGAATTTTACATCATCGATGCCATAGAGTCCGCCTTCTAATTGAACCGACGAGAGTGTTTGGAAGGCTGAAAACATTATATTGGATTCAATTCGGCATTTATTTCCGATTTTCGTTCGTTTCCCCCTATTGCCCCAGATCTTCTAACATTTAAAGCATGACGCCATACCTGAAATAGAGCGGACAACACGATGCTCCTCGAAGATACCGTGCAGATCCGTGGTGTCAATCGTGGGCAGACAACCCTCGGCCAATAGTTTGTATGCAATGCCCCCGGGGCAATCGTCGGGATTGCGATCCGAGATTTCAATTGCCAGAAACTCTTCATACTTTTGCACTGATTCGACGCCCAGGTCAACCGTGATTTGCGTGTTCTGACCTGGTTGCACGGTGCCAAAGCCCGGATAGATGGTAAACGGTCCATGTTGAATGCGCGTCTGGAGCTTGTTCTCCTCGCGCATACTACCCAATGGTTTGGCCGACTTGCCGGCATCATCGCCCGAGATGATCTTGTACGGATCGGGCCACATTTGCGACGATGTCTGCGAGCCATCCCGCGACATTAACCGACGGTTTTTGCCTTTTGACGCACCAAAAACGGACTGGACTAGTTTCGACATTGAATATTTGAAGTCGAACTCGCCCGTGTTTTCAATTGTAAACGTTTTGATGCGTTTTGACCCGACCAACATGGGCCCAAAGTTAATGTCGGCTTGGGGACAGATTGTATATTTGGAGAAGACGGAGCGGACCGAGATCTTGATCGGAATAGAGGCGATCGTCTCACCCGTATCAGACATATTCGGCTCGATCACGTGACACTTGAGTACGGGCACATCCTGGATATTGATCTCAGTGTGTGATTTGAACTGGACCTGGACTTGAGTGGGCCGATCAACCGGTATCAGCGTGCCCTGTTGTGGCATGATTTTGAACAGATCATCCAGACTCTCCTTGTACGGTCGACCATCGGCATTCTCAAGCGTAAACTTGAACGAGATCTCGTACTTGCCCTTGTTCTTCAACGAACACGTCTGTTTCGGCTCTTCAAAAACGCGCACGACGCCAAAGTCAAGGCCACCGTCGGTGCCACGGGGGAAACTCATGTCAAGTGCGACATCGTACGCCTCGCCCGTCACGTTGATTGTCTCCGTGTGGCACGTGCCGAGAATGTTGTCAACGTCGGCGACTTCGATGCGAATGTTGCGTTTGATGCTCATTGCCTTCAATGCGCGGAAGTTCATTTGGAGCATGAACGTCTGGAATGGTTCGATAACACCCATTGACTCGTTCAAGTTGAACTCATCACCCATATTCTCCATGCCAGTGACGCGCCAGTGGACCGGCAATGAGGTTGGATTGTGGAGCTCGAGCTTCTGCTCTGTTTTTCGATGGAGCAGCACCTAAACAAGCAAATATTGGTCTATGTATGTTTGTTGGCGGATGAAACAAGCATTTAATCCTTTATTGTGTCACCACGTCACGTTTTGCCGACGCATAGTGAAATTGACGCTATGAGAAACGGTGGGAGTTCGTTACAAGCTGATTTTTTGATCAAATCAAACAAATCAACATCCGGGATCGTTATAAAATAATCGATAATCGGAGAGGGGGCCGTGCTGCTGCACCATCCACGTGTGGTGGAAAGAAAGAGGGGTGGAGAGAGAGGTGTAACCACACGAACTGGGGGGCAACGCCGACAAAATGCGACGCTCATTGCACGCTGGGACAAGCTATAAAATTTTGATTTCCGATTACCAGAATGTTAATTTATCGGGGAATGAATGTTCGTTCAATGATCTCACATTTAGCCTTGCAATGGTGTGAAAATGATCAGGTTTAGGCTTATAAAAGGACGACATAAACCAAAACTAAGGATTAAGGGCTTGAAATTGCAAATAATCGACGTTTTCACACTTTTACAATCAACCCCCGATTTAACAACGAATGTCGGTTTCGAGATATATCCGACATTAATTCACCAACGCTACACAGTTGGGGTTGATCGAAAAAAAACTTTGTGAAATTTGGATTTTATTCTGATTATCTCCAATGCCAATATATTATCCAACCCCGAGTAAGTAATTGATTAACGCCCCCGATCACTAACGACGTTGCTGTGTTTTGTTGCTTACCTTTTCAAATTGAATCGCCTTCCGATCCAGCTGAATCTCGGGCTTGACGCCAACACACTTGATGTCGTACGTGACGGGCTCCGGGTTGTCCTTGATGCAACAGACCAATGCGTCCTTGTGCTCGCCCGGCGTCTTTGGATATGCCCAGATCGTCAACTCCTGAAGTGATTTATAAAACACGCGCTAACCATTTTGAGAGCCGCTGAAAACGCTTAAGCCAGCAGTTTCGCGTAAACCACTGGTTATGTATATTGAATTATAGTGGTGCCCGCTTTCTTTATGTCACTCAAGCTGAGTGTGGCGCCAAAATCGTCACCTTTCTAAGCACCACAAAATACACAATTGGTGGTGGAGGTGTTTTATACACCACTGAACGTGTGTTTTTGGCCTTGACGCTTTCCGAAAAATAGGCAGCAGCAGTGGTGGGCTGCGGTGACAAATTAAAAAGTGACTGGCGTAAGTCAAATAAAGTTGACATTTAAGTATTTCAATCACTTAGTACCGATTGTTGAATTGAGCCGCGAAATATACGCCAAGATGACACGAAGATGTCAAATCCGCGCATTTAGCGCGAAATCACGTCATTCAATGTGGC
Organism: Oikopleura longicauda; assembly: GCA_004367895.1. Classification (NCBI taxonomy): domain Eukaryota; kingdom Metazoa; phylum Chordata; class Appendicularia; order Copelata; family Oikopleuridae; genus Oikopleura; species Oikopleura longicauda. The sequence continues at coordinate 18,571 of SCLD01120763.1, forward strand.
GAAAAAAGGTGTCAAAATAATGTACCTTTTTCTCTTTAGGCGTCAACACCATATTCGGCGGATCGAGTATAAAGGTCACCGCCGTTGCATCCTTCCGAAAGGCGAACGACAATTCAGCTGTAAAGGGCCCCTCGTTGACAAAGGTGACTTTCTCCATATTCTCAGCGTACTTGTTCTTTGGCTCACGCGTCTTGTTGCACAGTAACGGGCCAAAATGATAAACCCCATCGGCGACGACAAACTGCTTGGCGACAATCTCATCTGGCTTGACCGGACTCTTGCGAACTCTCGGGAAGAGTGTCCTCGGGCTCTTGTCAATGGTGGGAAAGGCGCAAATGCCGCGGCAAAAGATCTGATAGTTTTTCTTCGTGCCGAGCAACTCAAACGACAACGTCTGATCAATCGTGTCGAGCCGCTCACTGCTAAAGCGAATGCGCAGGGTGGTTGATTGGTGGGGCTCGAGGACCCATCTGAACAAAGTCAAATTAGCCGTCATAAGTGTCTAATACATGCGCGTTTATTTTAACAGTGGGATATATCACACGCACTCTCTCGCTCAAATGCGAAACACCACCACCACTGCCCCGTGATTAAACCATTAGAACATTATATAACCAACGCTCCCTCATTCTCTCTACACCTTTGTCTCTTTCGATTTCAAAATGTGATTAGACGATTAACTAACGTCGGGGCAAGTGGCGTTTTTATGTTAAGTTTGTGCAAAAGTGTCACCGCGGAGCTCTATTTTCACACGATAGACTAACCTATATTTGGCCAAACGCAACACCTTCTTCACCTCATCTTCTGTTGGCGTTTTTGGCGTTGCCTTGCCCTTGCCCGATGCCGATTTGCCGCGAGCACCCTTGTCGGGTTTCTTCTTTGACTTGGTCTCTTTGGCCGCCTCGCGCTGCTGCTTGACCTCGTTGTCGGCGAGACTGTCCTGATCGGCATTGGCCAGATCGTCATTGTCGTTTTGATCGACATTGGGATCATCGGGCCCAGTGGCGATAAATTCAAAGTGCCGTCTGCCTTGTAATGGTGGCGCGCGCTCGTCCGGCTTTGGCACCACCGAAAATGTCGTTGGCTCGGGGATTGGCGGCCCATTTGGTCCCAGGCCCAGCCCCTCGAGCACGTCCATTTTGTTCGGCAAGAAGTGCTCGACTTCGTCCAATTTAGGTTCATGCTCAAAGTACTGCTCATAATGATCAATGCCGACCCATTCAAGCGCCAGCTCGGCTTCGAGCTCTTTTTTGGCCTCCTCCATTTCGGCCTGGATTTGTTCTTCATTCTTTTTGTTCTTTGCACCTTTTTTCTTGTCACCTTCTTTGTCGACTTTCTCAGCTTCAGTTGCCTCGCCTGGGAAGGGTCTAATCATGCGCAACTCGCGTCGATTCCAATGCTGGAGCAAGTGCTTAATATTGTCCTCGGCATCATCGGCCTGTTTAAAGCGAGAAATCAGCTGTCGCTCAGCACTATCCGGCTGCTTCTGCTCGGCGCCAATCGCCAAAGAGCTGACTGAATCGCGTCGTTTCGGCGCATTTTTCGGCTTTTTCTTCGTGTCCGACGAGCCACCGGCACTGTTGTTGACTGAAGAATCTTCTGCCGCCGCATTGCCATCGTTCAGCTTGCCGGCTACTTAATTTAGGGTGTTAGTTTTGTTAAAATGACTCTGTCACAATCAAATTAGTAATCTATGAACTACAAACTAACTACTTCGTTTCTGTTCTTTACCAGAAACAAGTGTAGCAAGAATAGGCCGCTTCCATGATGCACCTTTTTCTTTTTTCGAATCATGCGGGCTCTGGGCAGCTTAATAAAGAATTTTTGTGATGATCATTGATCTAATCGAATCATGCAATCTCTCATGCTCAGTAAAAAAGTGGGTTGGCTGATTACCCAAACTCGAGGTCGAGTTTGTTCGTGAGAACGATGGCGGTGGTTGTGATGGTGGTGGTTGTTGTGCCGTGGTAGTGGCAGTTAGTGCTTGACGAATTAACTCCCATTGAGTGGTGCTATGTGATGCCGCTGTTTTAAGCTCATGCTCACTTATGGTATGTCTCTGACTACGCTCAGACCGTGCCGAGGAACCGGGCCGTTTATCATGGGGATGCTCGGCCACTGAGGCCAGACGTGACTTATTACCATGATTTGTCGCCGTGCTCGCCTGCGAGTGGCGGCCCGTTTGACGACCTGGGTAATGACGTTTCAACCCTTTTTTAAAAGTACATACCTGACCGCTGTCGACCTGGCTCGTCACCACCCTTCTTGCCTTTGCTCTTTTTGCCCTTGGAACCGAGATCAGCAGAGACTGAAGAATGTTTTATAGCTCAAGTTAAATAACAAGCTAAAACCTAAAGACTCCTGCTCGCGCAGTTGCTCCTCGAGTTCGCGTTTACGCTTCTCGCGTCGCTCACGCTTCTTCTCAAGCCGTAACAGGTCGATCTTCGCTCGTTCCTTGTCGTCAAGCGCATCATACTCATCCTCGGACATGTCGGCGATTTTGGCCTCGAAATCAATGCGCGCCTGTTCTTCGCGTTGTTGGCGCTCTTGTTCCTGTTTCTTGGCACGCTCCTCGTACTTCTCGTACGACAGTTTCGTATTGATCATGTAGATGTACTTGCGATTGTTCAAGGCCTTTAAAACGGCCTGGGCGGCGTGTGCAATTGAAGACAGGAAACAACTCTCGAGCCCATCCCACACGACACCGCGGTAACAATCGTCCAGCTCCAACCGTTCGGATAAAATCTCGGCGACCAGTTCTTCTGGCAGGACACACGTGTAGATTGGATCAGACGGGTCGCCCTGGTTTGAGGCCGAGGCCGAGCCAATGCGTTGATTGCCAATTGTCGTCTGGGGCAGGAGTGGCGTCGCTCGCGGTAGCGCTTCACAGCCAGTCGACCGTCCGCCCGCTGTGCCCCCAGTCCGCGTGTCCGATCGTTTTTGCATTGAGCTCTTTGTCTCCTTCTTCGACGCAGTCTCCTTTGAACTCGGCTGCGAGGCGGCATTCGAGCCACCGCGCGCGTTGACACTGTCACTGTCGCGGAAGGCGATCTCGTCGTTTGACTCACCGACCATATTCCCGCCCATGTCGGCCAATTTCAGCCGCGTCTCGGCATCGCACATTTCACGTGCTTTTCGCGCCGCTGCCGAATCCGCGTTTAAGATCGCCTCCATCAGCACCTCGTCAATCGAAAGCAGAGCAGCGGTATAGTTGCGCGACAATTGACGCGCCAACGATGTCTTGCCACTCATTGGCGGACCCCAGACGACGACGCTCATGCCGAGGCGTTTACGAGCGGCACGACCTTCGCGACTGTCGTCAATGCCGAGATGACGGGCAATCGCGGCCGAGACTGGATCCACTTCTTCAGCCACGAGCGCATTGGTCATCTCCTGATCCGTTGTATCCGTCACGTCGGTAATGGTCGGCGAGTCCGGCTTCTTGGGCATCACCTCCTCGGGCAGTAGATCACCAGCTTGACGTGGCGGCAAAAGAAGATTCTTGTAATCGTCATAGCCCTTGAGCGTACGCAGAATCTCCTCCTCATCCAGGTACTGCCGGTCGAAATCGAGCGAGTAGACTTCAACCTTGAAATCGCACGGGTTTTTAAGTGTAAAGTCGAGCGTGGCGCCGTCGCTAAACGGCAGAATTGGACCCAACTCGATCATACTCTGCGAGATTTCGATGCGGGGCGCCTCGCCAGTGCCCGTGACGTCAATGGTGATCCGTTTAGTCGAATCTGCCACCATTAAAATTAACGTCTCCTTGTAGTGCTCGCCATCGCTTGGCAAGAAGCGAATTTGAATGTTTTCACGGCCGTGCGGCGCCAGTTGACCCTGGTTTGGCATAATGTCAAAGACTAGGGGCGACGGTTTCTGTTGCTTGCGCAGCTTCCGCCTCAAATGCATTGGCATGTGCTTGTCAATCTCAAGTCGCTTGTCAACTGGTCGTTGATAGCTCCACTCGGCCGGGACATCGTGCGGATTGAACAGCTGCACTGTCCATACTTTACACTTGCCACATTCGACGGCGCCAAAGTCGATTTGACTGGTCGGGTGAATTGTCAAATCGGGCATGGTCACACGCGCCTTGACAATTAGATTAATGATGGGTCCATCGACAATGTTGATCGGAACCACCGTCTCCACCGGGCCGACGTCTAACAAGGCACCGCGCGGGTCAAAGACGAACTTGAAACTGACATTTTCATCCTGTGGCAGCAGTTTGACGCGATCCAACTCGCAGAAGAAACCGGTTTGAAAGAGGGCACTATGATCAAATGTGAAGCTGACGGGCAGTGATTCCGGATTCGAAATGGTGATGATCATTTCGCGAATGTCGCCAATGATAACAGGCCCGAAATCAAGAACGTAATCCGGTAGTGAGTACTTAGACTTGTGATTGACGCGCAGCACTTGACTGGGGAGGACTTTCTTTGTCACTTCAGCCATGATAATACGCTCGGCTTCCAGTACGGCATCAGTAGAAGAAATCATGCAGAATTCGTCGCCACTATCGCGTTGTGATTGGAGTTGAACGGCCTCGACAACGTGGCGAAAGTCGGCCTCGGAGCCCGTGTCAAGTCGGGGTTGATCGAGGATGATGCGCGGGAAGACACCCTCACCCATTAGAATCACCTCAATCGGCCTAAAGTGAGCAATGTGAATTTTGAAGCGTTTGTGAAATGTCTCCGGCGCGCCGGGTAAGAAGCTTATTTTCAGCGTCTGCTCCGAGAAGGCCGGCACATGGCATTTGGCGGGGGAGACGGCGACTTGACCCGATTCAATATTTTCCGTCGTCGACAGTACACTGTCATCCATTGACAATTCAAAGCCGACATTGCCCGTGTTGCGCAGTAAAATTTCGCGCTCGGCAATTAAATCAAAGGCGACCTTGCCCAGGTTCATTTTTATCTCAGTCGCCGAAATATTGACGGTGGAATTGGACAGCATGGCGGTAATGTGTGATTGATTCGTGGTTGGATCGATGAACTCGAACTCCATGTTCGCCGCTTGACCGGCCAGATTCAACTCGTATTCAGGTCCGCCCGCGACATCGCATATAGCCCGACATTCGGCCTTGACATAAGGATGGCCGTAGAATGTGATGGTCGTCTTGACCGATTCACCTGGTTCGAGTCGCCCATACAACGGCAACAAATCAAACACTTCTTCGATGCCGAGTTTATTCCCCTCGTCAAGCAAACTGAGTGACGCGATTTGATCGTCGTCGCCATTGACGGATAGAACTGACGTGTTCGACTCTCTCACCTCGGCAATATCACTTAATTGGTCGAGTTGCAAGTCAGATTGGAAGTGTGACTGGATTGACTTTAGGCTTGTCTTCGACGTTTTCGTGCTCTTAATCATTGGCAGTGTTGAACGCGAGTTTTTCGTCGAGACATGTGCCGGCGGGTCAAACGCAATGCCGCCCGTTTCTTCGTCGACTTCGAACCACCACTTGTAGTTTGCCGCCAGTGGCCCATTGTTCTTAATCATTATGTGCGTTGACATTTCAATATCGCACAGGCTCGTGCCAAAGTCAATCTCCGACTGCGAAAACTCGAGATTTGGAAAGTTCACGCGGCCACTCAAATGGACTACTTTCTTCGAAGGATGGTCGGCAAATTCAATCAACAGATTTTGATGAGCTTCTCGCGAAACGAAATCATCCTTGTAGGCCGGCTCAAAGTAAACGGGTATGGTGAGTGATTGACCCGAGGGCACCGTCAGTGACTGGCTCTTTGTCCCATTCGTGAATATGCTGAATGGCGTGTCACTGTGCTCCATGCGTATCGTCATGTTTAGCGGTAGCGAGGACGAGTTGGCGACGTCGAATGTTTTTTGTTGGAGACTGAGTGTGTGGTTGACGTCCTTGTCGACATTGAAATGAATTGATTCCGTTGATGTCTTCACCAGTGGCGTAATGAACTGACATTTAATTGGGACTTGCATTATCCGTTCCTTTGATAATGACTTGCCAATGATCGCATGACAGACTAATGTTTCTTTCACTGGGCCCGGTTCCTCGGCATAGCCCTCCAGTGTGATAAACGCCTCTTCATTCGGCTTCAATTCCAGTCGATACGGTGTAATTTTGAATTTGCTCATTTTGGGCGGTGGTGGTGGCCTGAGCCCCTGGTATTTGACGTCTTTTGACTTTGATATTTCTCTGTACTTTCGCGTTTCGGCAATTGACTTCTGTGATGTTTTCTCGTATCCGGCAACGGACCAGTGGACTTGTTGGTGGCGTTTCCCTCGATTGATTAATTTGAATTCTTTCTTGATTTCTTGTGTGGCGAACAGCGGGCCCAAGTCTAAACCTCCGCCGGGCGCCGGGTTCATTGGCGGCTCGGTAACGACAGTGCAGCCGATGCCATCGCATGATAGATCAATTACGATGCGATTGCCATTGTCAATGGTGACAATGAGCTTATCGTCAAAATGAATCGAATCATCCACTTCAACCAGTACACTCATTTCAGCCAGTTGATTTGGCGCAATCGTCCCTTGAGCACTGGACACCTTCCATACTGAGTTCTCCTTTTCAAATGTCGCCTCATATCGGGCCGGGATAAGTGATTGATTTTTTAGTTTGATTGTCTTTGAAAACGTCTGCAAGACGGGGACAACGCCCCAGTTCAACTCGGTCGGCGAGGCCGTCACGACTGGCCCCTCGCCAACGGCCGTGATCGGGCATGTGGCGACGGGGTGATCAGCATGGCCGACGACGGCTAACTGAACGGCATTGGCAATTTGGTCGAGCTTATTGGCGCGAATTTGAATCGGAATGGCCAGTGATTGCTGTGGCTCGATGATGCCATCTGGTTGATCGAATTGAACACTGATTTGGTCGTTGTCTTGGAGTGCGCTCAGATTGTAAACGGCGCGTAAATTGTGTGACGAGTTGAACAGACGAACACAATCGGAGACGATATAGTCCAAGAAGATACGACTTAAATCAATCGTGCCCGGGCTCATTTGAATATCGGGCACTTTTGACGTGGCGGTGACGGGCACTTGGAGGATTGACTTGCCAACACCCGGTATGTTTACGGCAATGGTGACGTTGTACGTTGACTCCAGATTCGCTTTGAATGTCAAGTTTATTTCCTTTTCTGATTCGGGCTCTAAACGGCCGGTTCGTGGGCTCATTTCGAGAATTGCCTGGTTGAGATGGGTGTCAAGCAGCTCCAGCTCAAACTCCATTGGCACCAGTGATGTGTTCATTATTTTGCACGCTTTTGACTCGGCAAAGCCAAGTGACACGGTGCCAAAGTCGACCATGCTCGGCTCGAAGCGGAAGGTGGGACCGATTACTTCGCCCCGGATTGAAATTTTGAGATTTTGATCAGTGCCATCAATGCTAAATTCGAACTCCTCTTGAAACGCGCCCAGCTGCTTGGCCGAGAATTGCACCTCGATGAGTTGATAGCCACCGGGCATGACGATGCCTTCGGTTGGCGTAAAACTGAATCGCGAGCCGAAAGCGGTTTTGGATGGGATGAACGAGAAGATGGCGTCAATTTCGCCCCGATTTCGCAGCACAATCTCGTACGTATGATGCGATGTGACGAAACACTTGCCAATGTCAACCGAATCGTAGTTGAAGTCCAGCTTCGGCCCCTGGCCCAGGCCGCGCACTACCAATGGTAGCCGGTTCTCCCTGCCCTGGACATCGCAAAAGAAAGTCCGCTCAAAATTGCCGATTTTGTCGGGTCGATAAATGACGGAGACCTCGACTGATCGGCCCGGGTGGACTTGGCCCTGAGCGGGCTCGATTTCAATGATTGAATCGTCAAAAATTAACTCGTCATTTTCGACCACTGTCCGACGATTTTGAAACGACCGCGTCAAAATCGAGATTTTGTCTTTTAGCCGCGAATCAGTCGAGACGTCTGTCAAAAAGCGTGACCTCTCTTTTTCTTCGTCAAGATCAATCGTTTTGACCAGAGAAGCGCGCTCCTGTTGCTCCTCATAGGCGGTCGAAAACTGCGAGAATTTGAAGCTGACGGGCTCGGTGCCGCGATTGTTAATCGTAAAGTTTTTGAAGTTGGCCATGCCTTTGGATCAATGATTAGACTTTTCGATCAAGAATTTAGAACATACCGATATAGGTTGGCGCGATATTCAGCTCGGATTGATTGAGCCGAACGTCGAGATTGATCCCGACACCATGCAAATCAACATAGACATCCTCGCCCGTGTCATAGTTAATGCACAAATCACCGCTTATATC
>SCLD01120875.1:0-26791 GCA_004367895.1 Oikopleura longicauda
CCATCATATAAATGATTTATTGGAAAAGTAATAAAATAATGGTACGTAAAGGTTCGATCTTGAACTTGAACCAAAGTTTGACGGTGTGGGAAAATGTTAATTGGCATGATCATCAACCCACTGTCCCCAATTTAAGCATATTAAAAGAATCACACGGTCACATACATTAAGATTGCTCTACCAGTGAATGTTCTCCTGGCAAATAGCTGGCCGTGGCCATCAAAAATTTAATGTGTAAACCAATTATTTAGTAATCATTTTGACAGAGGACTAAAACGAATTCAAAGTACCGTACCTGATTTTCCGTTTCAGGATACCACTCATTGTTATAAATGATCATTCTCTGAATCCGTGGTCGAAACAAACTAGTTAGTCCAGTGGTCTTCTTTTCCTTTCTCTAAAATCGAATCGACGAATCGAGCTCGAACGATTCTCAAAACAAAAAACATTTATCGATTTTTCGTCTATTCAAATCTGAACCATTTTGTATTGTGCCCCTATACTGCCGTTAAACCATATGGTTTAATGAGTATTTAACGACAATACCACAAAGGAGATGATCGCGCTATAGGAGGCCCGAAATTACCAGTAAATGGCGTACCAAAGATATGTTAATTGTAATATCCAAAACTCAAGACAGACGTCGTTAATATAAAACCGACCTCGTGTGACCTGAATAAGAGGTTCACCATAAGTTTATAAATAGAAATACTGAGAGATTTAGCTAACCTATTAATAGGATTAATGCATCTAATTCAATATAATCGATAACTCGATAATGTGTTCAAGGATGAGATTTCCAAAATAATATTTCCCACTGGGCATGTCGATGAAGCCCGAGAAGAAAGTTAACCCTGGGTCGAATTTAAATTAACCCGTGTGGCTTTTTAACAAAATAAACGTTATATATGCCCCCTTGTATCAAGATGAAGTCTTCCTAAAACACTCATTTAAATCTCTTCAATACTTCAAAAATACGCCAAATTACACTTCGAGACGTAACCATCTGGAACGTCAAAACGCGAAGACGTTCCATTCATGTTCTACCTTTTCCTCTTAGATTCATATTAAGACATATTCCCGGAATATGATATTCCATAATTTGAACTTTTGGAATTAAACTTACATCGTGAATGGGAATTATTAATGTATTCACTATAGCGTGCATGATGAAAAAAAAACTGTCTTGGATACAGTTTAAGTACAGTTTGGACTCACCTGTTGTTTTGGTTGCAAGGGGTGTTGTTCGTTATTCAGTATTTTTTCTCTCATGGTTATTCCCTTCGTTTCTATTCTTAAAAAGTTTATTATGTCTCTATTAGGTTTGAGTAAGACACTGTCAAGTTTCTCTCGATTCGCTCAACCAATAATTAGAAAAAACACTTTGGCTTTGGGCCAAAAGATCTGAAGAGCTCCAGTTTTATCCCTTTTGGTCTGTTCCCGCGAATAAAATTTGGGGCGCTCTGATTCGTTCAACTCAAATCACTATTTTCATTTTTAAATGTATGGGCACTAGGCCAAATCCTTATCCTCCTCGTCATGAGCGGAATCATACCAGCGGAGCGCTATTTAGTCCTTGTTTGAGTAGTCCTTATTAAGGACTTCTTAATATAGGACATCATTACGGCGTTATTTATCATAAATCGGTCATAACGAGTTAAACTGAGTTTATGAAACCGTCTGATGAGGCAAGGCTCGTTTCTTGCCAACGCTATTTTTAACATCAAACGTAATTATGGTTTGAAGCCATGAAGCGTAAGTCAGCCATGTCTTCTAAATCTTGAGCGATAAACAATTAACAGCCCACAGGTTGATGATAAATGGTTCATATTCTGGTTTCCGTTTTCTAACCTTTCACTCTCTCAATTTTATATTCAAATGATTTTTTTGCCAGATTAGTCACTTTTCTCTTCTCCCTCACGCACTCTCACTTTATCTTTCTCATATTATTATTAAAAGGAAGGAAATTCGAAAAAGTCATCAAAACCTGCCTCAAAAAAGTTTTGAACTTAAAAAAAGTACAAAAGAGTACTCACGGCGGTGTGTTTGTGTTTTTATAAAACAATTCAATATTTAGACGTAAAATTGAATACAAGGTCTTTTTCAAACAAATCGACCTTTATATGACCTTGCACGGCGGATTAAAATTAGCACCCTCCTATATATTGAAACCTAACCTATTTGTTATACCTATATATAATATAGGGTCACGTGACAAATGACATGGAAAATGTCAACATTGTTGAACCTGTAACTATTTGCGTAACGGACGTTAATGTCAAGACCACCACGCATAGTCTTTATGAATCACCCTTTTATGAGTCATCTCTTGCTCTCTGAATTTGAAAGGCCCTAAAGGCTTGCCCATAATCTACCTGCTTGAATCTGCAACTGATAATCTTACAAATTCCTAGTTCGATTTTTTTTTATTTCTCGTCAAAAAGTATTTCTCAACCCCAATCTCAATATGTCGGTAGACATATCGATTTCTCATCATGCGATCACATGATCCGAATATGCTGAATGTTTTTTAAAAATTGTTTTCAATCGATTTCTCTCACTGAGACCTGCTTATAAATATTGCCATGCAATATGAAATAACAATTATGTGTGCTGCAGAGGACATTATTTATTTACATGTGTGAATTCGTTGATTTTTTTTCTGGTGAAGTCTAAATATAACATGTAAAAGTAGCGGAAGACCTAAATTGGCAGTTGATTGAAGGGTCATTCGTATCTATCGAACTTTTCTCCGCTTCGAACTTCCGAATGGGCGCCAAGATCAAAATGGTGTGTTAGCATTAAATGGGACTGGCGTTAACATTTGGATATTCGCGTTTTATTAGGACGGAATGCATAGAATTGTACAAGTCAATGGGAGGATTATACAGGTAGTAAATGACTAAGTAGAGAGAAGATATGGCTTCATAGGTAAGAACTGAACAGCAGTTGGAGAGAAAAAGGGAGAACGTTGGATAGGAACCGACTGCACGTCAAAACTGGGCAAAACAGGTGTGATCCTCAGCGCAAAATAGAGAAATCAGGGCATAAACGATAACAGTCTGGCCAATACAGGTGAAGCATCCTGCCTACTAGCTGCTATAAGACTGATTCTCTGTTCATATCGCTTCAATAATTCCAAAATAAGCATATTTGACGTTCCTCCAATATCAGTCAAGTTTGGTTTTTTTTCAACCGGTTCGGAATTATCATTTGAGAGATTTGGAACTTTGGATTGTTCGACCAGAGAAAGAAGTACAAGTGCAGATTGGATTCTTATTGAGCGAGTAAGGCAATCTTCCCGATCATCGGTAAAATCGTCAAATAGGAATGAACCAGCATTTTGTAATAAAACACGAAGTCCTGCCGATGGTCCAGGAGCCACATTTGGATTTGAATTGTTTGTATTGAGTGGCCGTTTCCGAGGTGTTTCAACAGGTATTTGTCCGTTTACTAAAATATTATTATAATAACTAACACATATGCATGTAAATTTACCTTGTTGCTGGCTTTTTGGTTCATCTGCAGATGTTTTGACGGGAGATTGAGGTTCTTTCTTAGTAAGCGGAAGTTCGGATTCAGTATTCTAAAAAGATTAATTCATCATTTATATAATTAAGAATAAAAATTACCATTTTATCGGTCTTCAAGTTATCTTCAGTTGTTTTTTCGTTACTCGTATCTTTGGTTATACCATCAATACATCCATTTGAATTGCCATTGAGTCCATTTTCTTTGACTTCTGGTTTTTTTAGAATTTCTTTAGGTTCATCTTTAACAGTATTTGCCAAATGTGGTGGCTTTGTTCCACCGACTGAGTCGAGACTTTGTTGCGAATGATTCGAGTCTTCGTCATTTGAAATTCCGTTTGATTCTATAACATGAATAAGTTCTTGAGCTAATATAAATACAATTTACTAACCATTACGAACGCCGTTCGCTTTGCCGTTGATTTTTTGAGGGGAGCATTCTTTTGAGCTAATACCATTCCCATTTGATATATTTCCATTTGGTTTTGGCTTTGCGAGTGGCCCATTTGTTACCACTGCCTCTTTTGGCTTGATTTTTATACCGGAAAAGACTTGTCTCGATTGAGCGTCATTTATGAGCTGAGAAGTAGGAAACATTTCGCGAATCAAACGCGTAAAATCAGGTATACCAAGTATAGGAATACCACTGACTCCATTTTTCTGGCCATCTTGTTTTGCCATGGCTTGGTACTCGAGAAAAATTCCATTTCGTGGAACCATGGCGGTGTCTTCGGTCAATTCAATCCGGGCTTGAAGGAATTTTTTGCAAAATTGAATTGCATGAACTTGGGTTGCATTTTGGTCTTCTTGAACAGTTTGTGGAGGGACAGTTGTCGCTGAAAACAAAAAATATAGTCGTTGTTAACGGTATTATATTGGGACTTACTTTGATTCATTCGTTTTTGAGGCAGTGATTTAGATTGCGTTGATATTGCTTGAGATGATGGTGTAGAGGATGATTGAGACTGGATCGGTCTATTTGGCATTTGTGGTGTACCTGGACCTATATGCTGTCCTGAATGGACGGCAACACGGTGAGGAGTGCCCGCAACATGTTGTCCGGACGGTGCTCCGGCGGGCATGACACGTCTTGCTATACGGGGCACGACAACAAGTGGTTGATGAGTGATTTCTTGTAGTCTTTTGTAATGGAAACATAACACATAATTTTTGAAGCATTATGTTACATAAAGTAAATGGCATAACTTTGATAATGTCTGTAACCGATGGTGATGATGATCACATGTGTCTCCTTCCTTGGACCATAAAACCGAGAACCAGAAATGTCGTAGTTTCTAGACGAAAATGATAGTAGATCGACCAGCAATGAAATTGACTCGTTCTTGAGTAAACTGACTCCCATAGGAGATTTTGCCAGAGCATTCAAAGCCTCCAATGTGGCTATAACAACTTCGCAATCTGGAAGTGTAAGCAATGGAATCAGCTGCTCGGAAAAATCGGGAATAATATTATCCAAGTACTTGCATGGTTCAGTCTGAGGTAAGTAGATAACAGAACGATTGATACTGTATCAATGAGACAGTTTGATCGTAATGCTCTAAATAATGCTAAGATCTGAACATTTCCTGAGCGAGATCTGATCGTTTTGGGGGTTCATCAAGAAGAACATTTTCTTCAATAATGGTCTGTTCAAGAAGCGAAGTATAAATCTCCAAGGTCCGAATTTGAATCATTTTATCAGATTGAGAAATCAATTTGCAAATAAGGTCAACCAGTATTGAAATATAAGGATCGTAAGACCAAACTGAAAGAACATTTAAATTTTCTAAAGTCCTAACTTTTCAATATCATATGTATTATCACTTCGTGATGAAATTTACCTGGTGGCTCCATGCTTTTATCAGTTTTATCTCCTTGGACCAATAAGGAAATTGTTTCCAGTGCTTGTTCCACTTTTTCCGTGTCATTATACGAAACTCAAGTTATCTACGAAATTTACATATCAATTATATCATATAATTTATATGACATATTTGCTCGAAAAGTCTAATACATAATATGACACTTTCCTAATCCGATATCATTCTTAATAAATGAGCACCGTAATAAAAATTTCAAAACGAGCTCAGATCGTCTTATAAAATGAATATCGCGTTGATCTTGACAAATGTTTCTTATGATAACAAGGATGTGTCGAATTCGTTGTCCCTCGCGATCGGATTCTCCATTGATAAACTCATCGGATTTTATGGTAAGATTCTTTTCAAGTCCTAATAATGGTTTGATTTGGTCACAATCCCCCAATTTATGTTCCCAATATTCCATTAGAAGCAGATTTGAGTTTGTTTTCCACTTTTCGTAGAGTTTCAAATCCTGAAATAGCGTTATGAAAACATACAATTGTGTCTGAAATTACCTCGAGTTTAGGACATCCGGCATGAAGCATGAGAATATCGAGCAAATGGGGACATCTTTCAAGTTTGAGACGCTTCCCTTTGTGATGATCAGAACAGTATAATAGAAGAGTATTGATGATGAAATTAACTTCGTTCGGGAGACATGACCGAAGAGAATTGATCAGTCGCCATTCAGGAGGTTCTGGACGATACTAAACAAAATATTATAATTCTGATATGGGATTTATATATCATTATTACTTACCATTGATCTGTAATGCTCATGAGTATACTGTGACCTATCTCTATTACTACGCTTTATAGAGCGTGAGAACTCAGTATCTTCCAAGGGTTTTCTCCGTTCAGATATTTCATCGAGTGGATGAAACTTTTTTTCTTCTTCCTCAAATTCTGGTTCTTCGCCATACAACTGCAATTTTTCAAACGACTAAAATATCATGAAATATATATATGTTGATATATTTTTCATCTCACCTCAAGATAGTCTCGATAAATTTTTCTTAATCCATATGCAAGTGATGCTGATGGTGGTTGCAAGTTGAATGCTAAAAAAATAGTTTAAATATTGGTCTGTCAAGGTTAGTAGGTCGTCGTTGGACAAGTTCATCATGAGAAGGAGGTAGATGAAGACTACTACAAGTTGTCGCTGTATAAATACCTTGAAGAATGTCTTGCCATCGGTCCTCATTTGAAAGTATATAACTTCCCCCAAGTTTTGTAACTCTTTCAAATAAAAGATGAAGTGAAATTGGTTTCCCAGCTAAAACTGGTGTTTGTGGTGGTGGGTGTTTACCCTTTTCTCTATAATAGGCTTCCAGGGACTTTTGGAATTCCCGTTTATCCATTTGGGAGTTTTATTTGTCTGAATAGAAAAAATGTTACTATGATATTAGTTTCTAGAAATAAACCTTTGCAATGAATTTTGGACTGATTTGAATTGGCGCTTGGTCAATCACTCATTTACCGATCTCTATTCTGAATTAGGGATTTACAGTATAGTTAGGGTGTCGTAACATGTTGCGCGCTCGTCTCCTCTCTTCCATTCTCTCTCAAAATTGGGGTAGAGTCCCTTTTTCTCTCTCTCTCTCTCATCTTAGGAGCGTGAGGAGAGGGTAGGGTAGTCTTCGAGATCGACCAGATGAGCCATTTTCTTTTCGTTTTTCAATCTTCAATCTGATTGGTCAATCGAACACAGAGGCTTAATGGCCGATGGGGGCGTAGGCAGGATCCAGATTCCTGATTTGCCCGTTGGACTCCCTACTAGACCAAATATACTAGACATACTAGATTATAAAGCGTGACTCTACTACACAAAGTGCATTTTCCCATCAGAATTTCTCACGCTCACATGCAAAGACACCCTAGTAAGTCAAATGAAGGCAGTGGTTTAATTTCCCTAAAATATTGGTCACATGACCATTTCAGTATTTAAACTTTCATGTCGGGCTTCGATAACAGCACCAATTATAAAAGCGAATACAGGATTATCTCTATGATCAACCAATTCTTGCTTTTCGGAGGCTCTTTATAATTTCAAAATGATTCATAATCTATGACTCGTATCACCACATGACTCATAAAAAAATAAATCTCATTCAAACTAATATAATTGAATAACCGAAAAAATGTCGCCTCGGGCCTGATTTTTTATCTCGTCAGCAGTTGGGAGTTGATCTTCGGTAGCCGTAGCAAGAAGTTTGGCAAAATTAGATTCTAGAAAAAAAGTTTAAATTATGTTGAATTTTAATTTTAAAGAATTACCTTCCAATGCTTCCATCGGACGGTGAGAATTGTTCAAGGCAGTTTTCCATACAGATGTATTAATTTCAGATTCGATTAACCTTTTTTCAAAATTTAATAGTCAATGAGTAATAGTTATGAGTCATACCTTGACCATATAAGAGCCTTCATTTGGTTGTAATCAGCGGATTGATCCATTCGATTTAGAACACTACAAGAATGAATAGTATAATGGGTTGTGATTGGTCAATCAAACAGTTGTAGTTGAAACAAACCTGAGGGCATCAATTCCATTCTGTAGCGTCATTTTTGAAACATTTCCATTTGTCATGTTATCAATGATATCAAACTCGTCCAGGACCGGAGTCTGACTGGAAACATGAAGTAGTGTATCTGGTAATTTGTCCTACACAATATTTTTAAGGGTGGTCACATCACACCAATATAATATGAACCTGATAATCGAGAAGAACTTCTTCGCTTGCAACTTTTTTCAAATCATCATCGTTGCCTCCATTTGCAATAGTTGTTAGTTTAGCAATACTGAGTAATGTTCGTTTTGAAAGCGACATTTCTTTTTGCCCAGCTTGCTCCAAAAGTTTTTCAGTTGCCAATCTCAACTCATTTTTACGAATGGCCAGTAGCCATCCGTGGTGAGAATCATTTCCAACAATTTCGGCGAGTTTTCCACCATGTTGAGCTGCAATATCAATAAGCTTTTCTCCCTTGTAATGTTGATATACATATTCTGGAAAGCCTTCCAATGACAAATATTTTTCGAGCTTGTTCTCATCTTTATTGTGTTCGTATGATAAAATCAATGTGTTGAAATCATAGAATTCTTCTCCCAAAAGCGCAGCTTCTTCAACAAAGTTTGATTCGAGAAATATTTTCAAAATCTGTGATCGAAGAAGACCAAAATCGGATCCTTCATCAGGAATACTTTCACCGTCGAATGCTTGACTTTGAAATAAGTTTAATCTGAATATGTGTTTGAATAAAAATCGTTTAACCATCAAAAGAAATTACCGATCGCGTAAAATAAATTGAGAAATTATGAAAAGTTGATCAGTTACGGCCGGTTGAAGTCTCTGAAGTTCATTTTCGCCATTCATTTTTACGATTTCTACGAGTGCATCTTGGTGTATTGTTGACCATGGCCTAGAACCATTTGATAATCTGTGTTCCGCCCTTTAGAATTTATTATTAATGTATGTTGTCCAGACTTTGTGAGTATGTTACGCTTTCTTAGCATTGTAACGGACTGTAATAGTCTTACATGTAAGCGATCAAAAGAAAATTGGTCAAAAATTATGAGTCATAATAACTTTCCTGAAAAACATACTAATGCATTTATCTTTTGTATTGTTCCAACGACTTCTAGTGTCACCTGAATCGAGGTTAATAATGTATCTACATTATATATTCGTTATGTATTTGTTTAATAATTGAAAAAGTCGTTATAATTGTAGTTAATGTGAAGCGACCTTATCTGACTGCTTTTCTGCCTCCTAAAATATCATATGGTTTCTCAAAAAGAGAGATTAAACTAACCTTTCCAACACGATCTTTCGAATTGGTGATGCTGTTCTGCACCAGAGACGCAAATGTTGCCATAATCTGATCGATTTGGCTAATTTTTTGATAATAGTAATCTTGATGTGTTAACCCAGCTTGCATGGTAAGTCCTCTTTGACCAATCGCAATTCTTATCGCCTGATCAAGCTGAGATTGAAATGCAGTTGGAGCATTTCTCAAAGCTTTACTTATCATTAGCTTTTCACCATCTTGTGACAAGGCAGCAAGTGTATCAAGGGAGAGTCTTTCTTTTAGAAACGAAATAAAGAGCTGATGTTTTGATATTTTTTCTTGAATTTGTTTTTGAATAAGAAGAGAATTTTGCCCGGTTGCCTGTTTGACCAAACTACGGTTATTCCATCTAGGATCATGAAGTGGCACTTCGTCAATTATATCTCTGCTCATATCAGACACAGCTGAATCCAAGTTGCCGATTGATACAATTAAATTTTCTGCTTCAGCATGATTTCCTTGGTTAAATTGAATGAATGCTGCTTGAAGTCGATCTTTTGGGATTTCAGATTGACTCAATTGTTCCAATGCATCGATATTATTAACAGGAGCTGAAAACGAGTCTGTGACTGTGCTTGATAAGGTCTCAGCAATTTTTGACGATGTTTTTATAAGACCAAATATGGCATGACCAAGTTCAAGGGCGATTCTTGGTCAAAGTTGACATCATTTGTATCAAAGTTGGACACACCACTGACGACGAATTCTTCAAATGGACCTATCATGTATGACAATTCGTCATCTCGATTGATAAGAAAACCGATATATTTATTATTTCCGGTTACAGATTCAAGCTTTCCATTACCAAATACATCACTTTTATATGTTAATAAATATTATCTCTATAAATCAAAGAATCTACTATATACAATAACCAAAGTTATATATATTATAATATAAGGCAGTTTCGTGCGGTGAACCGATAAAGAACCACCTTGGTTTGCTTCTACCAAAATATATTTTATTATCAAAAATTAATAATATGTAAATAATTAACCTTTCCTGAAGGGGTAAACAAATTTACAATTTGATTGATTTGACTCGAGATCCCAGCCGTAAATGTTTCCATTGACGCAAACAATACAAAATCCACCAATAAGAAGGGACGTTGATGGTTTTTCTTCTTCCTGAGACGATGCTGACCAAAACATTGAAGATACTCGACGGACAAGACCTTATGAAGAATAGATTATTTCTGATAGTCTGAAATGAACTAGACATTTACCTCGACTGCCCGGTAGTTTAAGGGTGGTGTACTTGACCACTGAATTTTCAACATACACATTAAATAGAGTTCCTTTATTGGATACGGCAACAATTCTTGATGAATCAGAGTGAACTTGACGAACAAAATCACCAGCTTCCAAAATAACTTTTAGGGGATTAATAAAAGATGAACATTTTCGTTATCAAATATAAATAGCCGATTTCTAGGTCAAATAAATGGTCAATAAAATTTGAAAAAAGTAAAGTTGGTGATATGAAGTCAATTCTTACTGATGTTTACCCCAAAAACCATAAATCCGAAACCCTAAATTCTCCCTGCACCTCACGGTATTGAATCATTTTCTCTAAATCCCAAATTCCTTTGAATTCAAACCATACCGTTGACTTTTCAACATTTGGCCAAAATCTTCCCATTCCAGTTGATGAAATATAACATAGTGAGCTTCCAACAACGGTAACATTTTGTGGTTTACAAGTATAACCAGCTGGTACCGGAAGCGAACAAAGGTTTGATTTATTTTTTAATTTCCAAATATAAATAAATTCATTGTGAATGGCCAATCCAAATCCACCTGGTAGTATATCACATTCAATTTCACTCTTCAAAAGTTCAAATATTTTAATCGGTACTGTACTGCTCTCCAATCTCGACGGTGTACCAGGCGTACCACCCCGTAGCGGAGTGGCTGGAGACCGTAGTCCCAATGCTGACGATTTCCGATTCAACCGTTTTGGTGTAAACATTCTAAATATTCCCAATTTATTTCTTCGGTCATGAACGGTCTCTAAAATTTTTGGCGCAAAAATTAACTTTCGATGTAAAACTATTTTCGGTGTCATCCTGTTCGAAGCGTTAGTTTTCGGGAAATAAATCAGCGAATCATTTATCACCTCTCATTGGACAAATGTCTCCACACGTGGAGAGTATTATAAAAAAGAATAGTTTTTTTATCAAGAGAAAAACATGTGAATTCATGTGAAATTACGGAGAGAAACCAAAACCGAACTGTACTCATTGTAACCAGCATATCATGGTGTTTTTGAAATACTAAATTGGATATTTTCAGATCAGAATCAGACTAAAACAAAATGTCATCCGGAATGCAAATTTTGGCTCCAACTGAGCAAGACATCCGTCAAATGATCGCTGCTCGTGTCCACCTCGGTGATACCAACGCTGATCATCGTATGATGCACTACGTTCACTCCGTAAGTTGAAATTATATTTTCTATGATTTATAAAATTGACGTTCCATACTTTTTATTCTAGTCTAAATCTATTTTATAGCGATCCGCTTCCCAAAACCATCTTTTCAACTTGGGAAAGACCTGGGAAAAGATCATGTTGGCTGCCCGTACCATTGCCACCATCCAAAACCCACAAGACGTTATGGTTATCTCTGGTAAAGCTCAAGGTCAACGTGCCGTCCTCAAGTTCGGTTACTACACCGGAGCTCAAGCCGTTGCTGGTCGATTCAGCCCTGGTGCCCTTACCAATCAAAACCAATCTTCCTTCAAGGAACCAAGAATTTTGATCTGCACTGATCCACGTGTCGATCATCAAGCTATCGCTGAAGCTTCATACGTCAACATCCCAGTCATTGCCCTTTGCGACTCTGACACCGGTTTGAAATACGTTGATATCGCCATCCCATGCAACAACAAGTCCATCCATTCAATTGGTTTGGTCTGGTGGTTATTGGCCCGTGAAGTCCAAAGACTCCGTGGAAAAATCTCCCGTACTCAACCATGGGATGTTATGCCAGATTTGTTCTTCTACCGTGCTCCAGAAGATATCGAAAAGCAAGAACAACAAGAACGTGAAGATGCTGAAGCCAGAAACGCCAAGGAAGTTACTGACACCAACCCAACCTTCATCCCAGACGCTCCAGAATTGGAAAGTGCTGGTCAACCACAATGGGATGGCGAACAAGCCATCGAGGTCACCGCTACCACCACCAAGACTACCGAAGAGTGGCAACCAGAAGAATGGGCTGACAACAATGCCGGTGCCTCCGAATGGACTGAATCAACCACCACCGACTGGGCTGCATAAACATTTGCTCCAAGCCAAATCCGGAACCGGGAAAATGCCGCCTTCTTGTGCGGCAGTCCATTGGTTTTCGACGTTGCACTGTTCAATATACAAACACTTTATAATTTTGTGAGCAGTGCGAATTAGAAATAAAATATGGATATCAAAAATGTTTTTGCGTTTTATTTTTATAGCGAACAGTTCGAAAGTAGATGTAATTCGTCGGTTGAATTTATGTCCTTGAAGTTTAGTTTGGAAAAATAGTTCGAATTTGTGAACATGTAGATTGATGGAATTGAGTTTAGCTTACAGAATTCGATTAGGTCGTCCACCAAGAGGTTACCTATCCCTTGCTTCCTATAATCGGGATCCACAAGGATAAGTTCGATAGTCAGTGAAGTACTTGCAATAATATATTTATTATGACATCCGGTAATGTAGTTTTGATAGCGTTGAAGTCTTTGAATAATGTTACTTTGGTCACTAACTTTGTCAAATACGCTTTCGAGAGGTTTTTACTGATGGTATTCAGATTATTTTGAGACCTGCTCTAAATCAACCGTTTCCTGACAATCGAGGATATTGATTCTTTTCGCCAGTCGATTTGTGAAAATGATTCGATCATATTTGATGAGCTGGCTTGTACTGCTGATACAGAATTATAAAGTTGGCTTTTGATTTGATCAACAAATGTGTTTGGCGGTATTTGGTTCTCATCGCTTGACTCGGTCGGATTTTTCGGATTTGAAACGGGTAAAGATTTATTCTGACATCGGAAAATTCTGTTTATAACAATACCGATTATTTCTTCATCTCTGTCAATAGCAATAGTGCAAATTCCAGCCCTATGAGAACTAAACAGATTATAAACTAACTATTACATTTATAAATGCCTAACCTCAGTATAAATTCATATAAAATTCTATTTTCAAATTGCAAAAGATTGCTTTCTGAGTCTTCATTCATGTTCAAACATTTTCGTATAAATTCGATTGCCTCGTAAATTCGTGTATCTGAGAGCGGAATAATTGTTATCATCACTAAATCTCTCAAATCTCTAAAAACTTTAAATCTTTATTACAATTTTCACAAATCTTACAAATGAACCAATCACCATCTCGACATCAAATGAGTCATTTTTGTCGCATGGACGAAGAGATTTCAAAATTGAAAGCATATTTTATTGAAAGTGAACATTTTAAAGCATTTATACAGTTAGTAAAGAATATATGTTATTTCACAAATGGCACAGAAAAAAGTTAAATTAACTTTATGGTCTTTGTTAAAGTGAGTTTTAGACATTAAATCCACCATCATCTGTAGTCATGCCATCTGATAAAACTGAAAGATCATCGGAATCATCTCCTTTTGCATCTGAGAAGATATCTTCCAATTGTTTCGAACTTTTTGGTTTGAGCTGCTCGAAATTAGGATTTGAAGTTATTTTACTAGAACTAGGCTTGGATGGTGAAACAGTTTTCATTGGCAAAGGTTGTTTCGTGAATGAACCTGAATGTTTCAGTAATTTAAATATATATATATATTTTTTTATTTAAGTTTACGCACCTGCTGGTTTTGGTTTGAGAGAATTGGGCTTTATAGTAACTGCATTGGATGGCATATTCCAATCTGATTCTGAAGTCATATCAGATCTGACCGATTCGTGACGGGCAATAATTGTATTTTTATTCTGTGTTTCATCCTCACTATCATTTTGATCTGTGGTTTCTCCCAAAGTTAAATCAGTATCACTCAAATCATCATAATCTGTAACCAGCTTATCGTCTTCTGTCTCAGGCTCCTTTTCTATTTTCTTTGTCGGAATAACCGCTGATTTTACTGGTGTTGGTTTCACGGGGTTAAGCTTCAATGGTGTATCATTTATTACTGGTGTGAGCGTGGGCTTTATAATTTTTGGTGCAATAGATTTTGGTTTTAAATTCTTCACTGGTTGATTTAATTCTGGCCAATCTGATTCTTGCTCCGTTGTATCTCCCAAATCAGAAATTGATTCTGTTTTCGAGGCATCTGAAAGTGCATCATTATCAGTTTCATCTTTTTGAGCTTTTGCAACAGTAACAGGTCCTTTTGATGGCAATGCTGGTGGTGCTGATGGCCTTTGAATCGGGGTTTTTGTATGGTCCAATGGTTTAAGTTTGATATTAGCGAATGGATTCGCAGAGCCCTGTGACGGTGTTTCTTTCTTTGCCATAGGTCGATTGATACTAGCCGATGATGGTTTCGTCACTGGAATAGGCTTCGGCTCACTGACTGGCTGAGGAATCACTTTTTGAGGAGTCACTTTTTTCGGAACTGGTAAAGGCAAATCATCACTGTTATCGGTCGTTGATCCATCGCTGAAATAATGTTTAAAAACGTTTCATTTTTAACGTTTCCCTTACCTTAGTATATTTTGATCGTCAGTTTCTGTTTGACTATTGTGTGCCGAAAAGCCCGATAGGGAAGATTTCAAAGTTCCTGTATTATAACCAGGTCCTGGACGAATTGTCCCACCAGTCATTCTTGAAACCATTGAATGTGGATATTTATAACTATCGCTATCGTCGGTTTCTTCATCGGACTCATTCTAAAAAATGCATTTTAAGTAATTTATGGAAAAAAATTTGAATGTTACCTGAGCAATTGATTGTTCAACATCTGTCAATTTCAATTCTGAATGAGTCTCATCATCTGTTGTAAGATTAATATCTTCCAGTCGCTTGTCTAATGGAATATCTTCTATAGTTGCTCCCATAAGTTCCTTTACTGTTTTAATATCCTCATCTTAATATATAAATTATAATATATGATACAAATACTATCATTAGATGTTTATAATAATATATTTTAGTTACCGATTTCTGATTCTGTTAACTCTGAAAGAGTCGGCATGTCGGATAAATCAGACATATCGGAAAGTAGATCTGAGTTATCTTTCAATGAACTTCTTATAGATCCCTTCGAGGAGCTTCCTTTTGAGTTTCCTGATTTTTTAACTTTATCAATCCCTGCTGGCTTTGGTTTAATCGATTGAACATTCATTTGAGCCATTTCTGCTTCGAAATCAGTTTCAGTTTCGTTTCCTTCTTTGAATTCAAATTCAGTTTCAGTTTCTTGTTCAGTTTCAGTTGCAGATGCGAATGGATTCTTTTTACGGGCTTCTGCCTTTTCTTGTGCAACCCTATCTCTCATTTTATCAAAAACTGAAACATTATGATTCAAGTGATCTGGAAGTTCGGCACAATCAGAATCATTTGCCATAATATTCTTTTTATTAGATTCTTTTTCTTTTTTAGACTTTTCTTTTTGAATTCTTTTCATTTCAGCAGCTATTGAAAAATTTTCAACTGGATTGTAAGATTCACAGTCGGTTGTTTCCATTTTAAATTCAACTTCGGTCTCATTTTCAGTTTCTTCGTGTGGAATTTCAATTTTGGGTTGAGGTTTAGTTGGTGATGGTTTGGGCTCTTGTTGTACTGGTTTGGGCTTGGGTTGTAGTTTTGGCGATTTCTTTGGTGGTTCTCCGTCTTCTTGTTGAGTCTTTTTGATTTTCGGAAGCGTATTCTGATTGGCTAGTTTTGTTGCAGCTTCAGATCTTTGATTGGCTGTATTTGGTTTAACCTGTGTAGATTTTATTAATTGACCACCTGGTCCAACAGTCCAACCTTCTTTTTGCATTCGACTAAGAATATTTTTCCCAACACCAAATGCATCTTTGGTTGCATTCGTAGTTTTTGGCCTTGTTCTTAGTCTATGTTCGGCTTCCTCTCTTGCTTTCTTTTTCCTTGCCTCTTCTTCTGAATCATAATCAGGATCATCGTAATCAGTTTCAGGTGGTGTTGGTAATCTCTCACAAGGAACATCAATATGAACTTCTTTCTTTGGTTCAGTTTTCTTTGCATGACTTGAATAAGATTGTAACATTGCCGCTGCATAACCGTCACGAATTTCAGCCGCTTTTAGTTTTGTTTCTTCGCCAAGTTTTGCCACAGGCATAATTGGAACATTTCCCTCGTTTGTTCGCCCCATAAACATTGATGTTCCATATTTATCAGCAGCTTTGATAAATTCAGCCTTTTGTTTTTCAAAAGCCGTCTTGTGACCTACTTCTTGGAGCTCGCGAGGAGTTTTATAATTACGTTGATAGCTAACTACAACATCATTTGGGTCATCAATTGTTCTCACTTTTGGAATTGAATAACCGGCTGCATTTTTATGACCTGTTGGCTCTTCAATGATAACATTTTCGTCTTCTTCATCAATAATCAAATCTTGGTCATCAGGTCGCTTAGACATTGTTAGAACAGATGCAACATCAGATATGACAGATTTGAACGATTGACGAATTGATTTAGCTGGTTTGGTTGACGGTGGCGGACTACCAGCATCGGCCATTCGGTAAGGGACTCTTTCTGGTTTCCCTCTTCGCGTTGGACTTCTACCTCGACGTTCTTCCGCTTCACGCTTCCTTCTAGCCGCTGATTGTCGACGTCTAAGAGAATTTCTTGGTGATCTAAACGATCCGTCTGAGCTAAATCCTTCATCTTGGTCTTCCATGAAACGTTTGATAGTTGCATTATGAATAGCGGCATCAAACTCAGCTTCTTGTTGAAGTTGTTTGTTCCTAACCATAAGTTCCCGTCGTTTTTGTCTTTGAATAAGTTCCTCATCCTCTCCAATAACCCAATCCATACATTTTGATATCCAGGCCATTAAACATCCACACCAAGCGGCAACACCCATACCAAGGATAAATGATAATGTTAGATATAGTTCCATCGGAACTGGGTCTTCTTTTGGTAAACCAATTAATGAAATAATAATATATCCTTCATCCTCATTGTCTAAAGCAGCTAACTGTTTTCCTCCAGTGTATTTCAAAAAACAGCCACCACCACCAGAGTATCCGTTTTCGGGACCGCCAGCTCCACCAGAATAACCGCCACCACCGCCAGCAGAATCTTTATAACCAGCTCCTCCACCACCAAATCCACCTTCTGAATATTCACCTTCCAAGGTTTCATATTTACCACCTGTTCCTGGTGCTAATGTTTGATCGAATCTATCGAACCCACCGTCACCAAGAACAGCCACTGCAGCTTCACCAGAATCTTTAGGACCAACATTAGATGGTACATCGCCGTCTTCTAATAGGCCAGCACCACCACCTGTACCAAAGGCACCTCTTAATCCAGCGCCACCACGAATTCCTCCTAGACCATGATTTTGACCAATTTCAGATGCATCACGACCAACTTGAGCCAAGTTAGCATTCGCTTTTGGACTTGGTTTTACTTTTGGTGCCGAACTACCGGCTCCACCAGCGACAACCAGGGGTGTGGAATCTTTAGCCGTTAAAACAAATGATCCACCACCTCCACCAACAACCATATCACCAAAGAAATCACCTCGCTGTCCAACAATAATATTTAATTTGTCGCCTTGTTTAAAATCAAATGTTCCGGATATCTTAGCTCCAAGTCCACCGGTTCGCTCATAACCCGGACCTGCTGCTATAATTCTATACAGACCTCGTATAGGTGCTAACCATTCCTGTACTCCATTATTTACTTGGACCATTTTCTTTAGATTTGTTGATTCGTATTCAGCGTCGCATTGGTCTTGAGATGGACCATTTTGACCAATTTGGCCACATGAAGTGAATTTCCATTCAAGTCGTCGAAAAGTCGAATGCATAACATATGCTGACCAAGTATTTACTTCCGTTCGCTTGTTATCATTGGTCACAATTGATTCAAGTTGAGCATCACCAGTTCCAACAATAGTTGTTAAAGTCATGTTATAAAGAGCCCCAGCAGTAATCTCCATGATATGGAAAGTATGATTTTTATCAAATGCATAATGATAATGTTCAGGTTCGTATTGAATGGCACTATATCTTTCTCGTCGCCTTGTTACATTCAGATAATATCTCTCAAATTTTCCTAATCTATCTTCTGGAGGCGACCACATGACTTTAATATGATCTGTGGTAATTTGCAACCATTCCTCAATTTGTGGTTGAGCTGGTTGCGTATAAACAATCAAAGGTCCCAGTGGTTCAGATATAATTTGATCATCGCCATTCTTGCCTGTTCCAGCCACAGTTTCCAAATGAATTTTATATTTTCGACCAGATATTAAACGAGATAAAAAATCATCTCTTCGTGGAATAGAATTTGCTGAATTGGCCCCAGAACCAGCTGGTATGAATTTTTCTTGTTCTTCAGCTTTATTGGGATCCCATTCGGCAATATCATCAATAACATACCGCAGTCGATATTGCCAACCAGATATTTCCCCCATTCCCTCTGGGCGATGCCAAGACAAGTGAATTGTACCACGTGTGGAATCTGCTTTCGCTGCTCGTGGTGGGTTGGGTTTGGTTCGAAACATTTTTGTTATAAGACTTCGAGTTGGGTCAAGTGATTTATATTTTGATCCTACTATAAGCGTTAGATTGTACTGCGCTCCAGGTAATAATTCAGTCATTGTAAAGTTCATTTTTTCCTCTGCAATTGACTCATACGTTAAATACTGTGGTCCCACAGTTGTCCCAGTATCTACTGAGGTATATTCAACACCAACAAAATCAAAGATACCGTCAGCTTCCAAAAGACTATCAAAGTTGAGTGAAGCCGTTCGTAGAACATCACTTATCTCTAGATTTTCTTCCAAGGTGACTGTTATGTTCTCAGGGTTCGGTACAAATGGTAACGTTCGGAAATATTTATAAGTAGTTTCAGATTCATTTCCAAACTGTAACTCAGATCGAATAGACGAGAGACCAATCATATACAGGGCACCGGGTTCCAGCTCATCAAAGAAATAGTCTTCAGTCACATTTCCACCTGGTTCAGAGGCCATTATAATCTCAGATATCAAAGGAGTAATGGTCCCATTTTTGAGAAGTTCCGAAAGAGATATCAATTCCAGGCATTTCTTCCGTTGTAAAATTAAAACTTATTTCACTCATGGATTCTGTCATCTTTTCCACTTGTTGAGGTCCTTCAAAACTGACTTCATAAGATGCCGTCTCTTTTTCTGACATGGTAATATCATAGTTTATATTTGCATTTTCTGCATCATCACGTGCACCTGCACCACCATCAGATATGGTATATATTTCAAATAAATATTCTGTACCAGTGGTTAATTGTTTGAAATTAATTGAATGTTCGATTGGCTTGTTCGAATAGTTGATAGCAGATTTTGAAATGATTGGAATAGCTTTCTTTTGAACTTGTCTTTTACCATTTTTCTCCATGGCAAACATTTCAATATGGATATAATTATAAATGGGACCACTTTGAGATGTTGGAACACCCGAGAATTCCAAATCAACAGATCTTGCAGCACCTTCCATTTTGCTTATCTTTAAATCGAATATTTTTGGTGGATTTGTTCGCATCATTGATTGTTGACCTGATGACTGTCCCGTTAAAACACTAGAAAATGAGAATGCGCCTTCTCTTCCTACTTGCTTTACCATTGTCTGAATGGTCACTTTGTATAGAATACCAGCCCGGAATGATGGATCTTCCATATTAATATAAAACATTCTGCACTCTTGGTTTTGTCCTGGTACCTGAGCCTTGCAATCGGTAGTTTTCAGAGTGTCTTTTCGAATGTATTTGACGACATCGTAAGCGGGTGCTGTCGGATGTGAACATGTAATTTTATAATGTGTAAATGAGTCTTGAACAGATTTCCCACCAGGTGGCTGTCGAAATCGAATCAATAACTTTTTCTCTCCAGCACTACGCTTTTCCAAATCATATGGTCGAGGAAGGTTTTTATCAATTTTCTGACCACGTGGATTTATCTTTGGTCCGCTGGCAGTATTTAGGATTGGAGTGATCTGATAACCTTCATATTCGTCAGTTATTTGAGGCTCGTTTGACTCAGTTTCAACATCAGATTCTTCCGTTTCATTTTCTTCAGATTCTTCAGGTTTCGATGGTTGAGGTCGTGGTCTTCGATTGGCAACATTACTGCCAGAAAAAGATCCAAAAGCGCTTCTACCACCAGCACCAATAGCATTTTCTAGGGTCAACTCTTGTGCAAATATTCCCCATATTACTAAGAAATAGTAAAGTAATGTCATATCTGTAAATTCATATTTCTCTCAGCCTTTTTAGAATATCGTAAAAGGCTGTCCTCTATTCAAGGTTGAATCATTCAATCCCATTCAAACTCGAAGCCAAAAACCCGCAGGCAAGCACGGATTATGAGTCATCCAAAGTTCGATAAATTCTACAACGATCTCCCACTGTGCTTCATGTAATTATAATTTCTTAGTACTCTACTTGAATAATAACATTATTTCAATTAATTGTGGTCCTTAAACTTGGCAAGACACAAAGATCAAACTGATCTTGATAAAAGCAGTTTTGAGAAAATCAAGTTTGCCTCCAGAGGGCCATCGATATATAAAAATGAATCTTGCTTCGAAGAAATTATAATTTAAGACACATTCAAAATTAAATATAATTTATACGATTTTTTATACACATCTTTGAAACGAAACGACTTAACAAATTCAAGACCATGGTCAGCCTCAGAAGTGGCAAGAAAGTTCCATTTTTGGGTGGAAATATTCCAAGACGGCCTCGTTCGGATAAAAAGACTCTTGAACCTGAGCTCGATCTTACCAAAAGACTTGCTTCAATTTCAATTCAGAATCATGATGCTAGCAATTGTAACCAGAAAAACTCTAGAACGAATACTAAATTAGCGAATACTGAAACTGAAGAAATCAATGATAAAATTATGGAATTCGTAGATTCCTCAAAAGAGCTCATCCAGAAGATTAAATCTTCAGGGCTTCACGAATCTGACATAACATTTCATAAAAAACCAGAAGAGTCTTCTGATAGCAATGCTAGCAATCACAGCGATTCATTTTCTCCTGAAGCGAGTATCTCAGTGTGTGAACTGACTTTTGACCTTTTCAATGACACTCTCGTTAAAAAAATCGATGAAACTTCAAGCTGGGAAGAAACATTTGAAATCGATCCGTTATTAGAAGTCTGCGATCAAGCATACAATGAACTACTCAGCGATATTATTTTTGAAGATATTATTTTCGAAACGCTTTTTGTCAAAAATTCCTAGAAAGAAACCTAATTTACCAGGTAAATTTTACCTGTACTTTATTCTCGTAAGATTTACTTTTTCATATTCACTACATATTATAATTCGTATCATATGAATCTTATGGATGAAACTGCTTTTTAAGTTGTGCTAATTGTGATAAATTGTGTTTTTTTTTTAAAATTGTGCTATCGTTAATAAAAATTACAAAAAAATATTAGTTATAACTAATTCAGGTTAATTTTAGCATCGGGGATGTAGCTCAGTGGTAGAGCGTTCGCTTTGCATGTGAAAGGCCCGGGGTTCAATCCCCCGCATCTCCAAGCTTTTTTGTATACATTTGTCGCCCTTATGTTAATTCTGAATGGAGCTTACTTATTGTAGTCACTTGAGAAGCAAAACTCCTCGACCAATTAAAACAGCCAGAGGTGATTAACTCAAATTGCAGAAAGTTATAAACCAGAGAATGTGGTCTCAGGCAGCCCAAAATATTCAAATTCAACCCAATTTACAGGATTAATAGTTTGAGAGAAAAAATGACCTTTAACCATTTTTGAATTTATTACGCAATATTCGAGAGAAAATATTTCAATTAGGGTAACGTTTTTTAGGGGTTAAATCGTTATGATCATAATTTTAACCCCAAAATGATAGTCAACAATCAGTAGGAGTTCCTAAACAATGACATTATTTGGGTGCATCGTAAAACGTAAAATTGTCCAATCTCCCACCGAGTAAAAATCAGGGCCAGGTTGTCACGCCCAGAACACTAAAATAATTCTTATTTTCTGGGAAGACTTTAGGTTTAAAAAATTGCATCGGTAATCTAAAACTATGTCGAAGATAATACCTCAGAGTGTTCCCAATTGCACATGCTTAGTTTGGCATGACAAGGTAGTGATTTTTTCTAGAGCTTTTTGAGTCTGAAATTCAGTCACGGACGGTAACACCCAAACGCTTGGTCCTAGCGAAAAATGGTTGTCACTAAGAGAATCACAGTTGTCGAAATAGACACATTTCATAGTAAAGTCAGTTTTGGGTGATATTGACCTAGTCGACCTCGACATTCTTAACAAAAATGTTTTAGGAAAGATGTTGTCGAAGTCTGACCAGTCTAGAAGATATAAAAGACATGCAGAATGAAATGAAATACAAATTAACAAGTCCTTATTTTTCAAGAGCAATACCAAAGCTTTTGATTCATTTAACCAAAGAATGGGGACTGATGAATGGAGAACGTCCAATTGGATTAAAAATGGCTTGGGATGCTGCTGCGCTACTTGACAAAGCAATACATGTAAGTTGTAATACACTGTCTTGCCTAAAATCGTGAATTTTGGGAAAAAAATCGGGAATTTCGAGTAACCTCGGTGATTTCTGAAACAAATGAGAGAAATTGTTATCTTCAAAAAGTTATTAGTACATTGAAACTTTTATTGTCAGCATTTTGGGAATAACACCGTGAACCAAATCCAAACAAAATTTTGGGAAATTATGGGGTTCTGAAAATATCGAAATCTGATTACATTTACCATTTCCGATTATAAGCAAAACAGTGTGGCAATATATCACCACTATAGTCTATAGAACTCATATATAATATAAATTATATAATCATTTGCCCCATTGAAACAGAGCCAAGACAAAATCTTTAGCTTGTCACCGAAGAAATTTATAGAATCTCTCAAGTGAACGACAAACAGACGTCTCAAATGTTATCAACGCTTGAATCTCATTTGATTCCCCGCCTGACCAATGCCTTACAAATATCGATCAAACGTGATTCTTCAAATCACTCCAATCTCTCGGATATAATTTAACAATTAACCAATTCAACAAATCTGAACGAACTGTACTATCTCGACTCGAGTACAGACTCAACTGGTATTCAGTTTTTCATTGTGCCGAGCTCCTTATTGAGCGATTACATTATGAATTCAACCGCATATGTCCAAATCCGAGGTAAGTTGCTCAGTTTAAATCTAACTACCTATTTTGCCCATGCATAAGTTATAATTATGTTTTAGATTTCTTTGGTCATTTGTCGAGCCCATGATTGAAGTTTACATGACCAATCGATCAAAACTTTTGAAGCGTTTTACTGATCGTAACCATTCATTTCAAGTTGACGCATTTTTCGAAGCCGCTTCCGCTATCGTTGTTGCTTCCCTTACTGCCACACCACCACTGAATGTCCAAGAAATTACCCTTACGCTCGCCTCAGTCATTGCTGTCGATACAAAACTGCTTGCCATATATTCCGATATTATTATCTTGTTTTTGCTTGAATGAAATACAGACACGAAATACTGACTTTCAAGAATTTTATTTTTTGATGTTGAATGAGAGGATAATGGCACCTTGAATCAGTGTTATGTACATATAAGTTGAAATTATGACCTAATGAACATCTCCGTGGATACCTATTGTTACCAGGAAGATAATCAAAGGTTACCAAATTATCTTAAATGGCGAGTTAAATCTGGGAAGAGCAAATATTAACGAGTTAAAGCGAAGCTAAAGTAGGGTTAAGTATAGTCATTCGGTCCGGACGGCAGCCTGTTACCGGACGGCGTTTGTCCGCCAAATATCAATTTAACTCTGTCTTGCAGAATAAAAATATGGATTAAAGACTTTAAAGCGGTCTCGTAAACACACGTAACACTATGATATGACGTTTTGATTGTCAAATACTATTATTCGTTGGTACCAAGGATTACCCTTGAAGGATATAATTCATTTTAATTATCGGTATTGAAGACATTTCCCATAATTCCATTATAAGACAATTCATGATTTGGATCATTGAGCGACTTTTCAACTTCATTGAGTAATGTGGTTTTAGCCATGAGATAGTATATCAGTCCAAGTTGAACCATCACGATAAAAATCAAAATAATTGTCCATCGTCGTTTCTTCCATCTTGTGCGACTCACATATGACCGATAATCACGTGAATGAAATGGCAAATACCGGAAACTTCGTTTATCACCCTGAAATATAAATGTAAATAGATAAATAGGTAAATTTTCGTTGGAGATGAACCATTTGGATAATGACTAGATTTAAATTCAATTTGCGGTAGAATGAAATAAAATGTGGTTCCTTATCGTGAAGCAGTATAGGTTCAGAATTACTCTCTAGCGACCATCGACCATTTTTGGCACAATATGAAAGTAAATTGAACGAAAAAAGACTTACCGATGCCTCTAACTGAGAGGACTGCTTGACCAAAAGCATTTTTTTCTCTTACATTGGTATATTTGATGTCCTTTGTCACTTTTTTTTCACCCACGCTCAAACAAACTCTCAGAATGATCTTTTTTCTCTTTTTCTTACAACACCTTTATTGATTCTTTGATATTGGTTCTCCCCTATATATATCTCTCAATATTTCACGAGTGAATGACCGTCACGGTTTAGCATCTCGCCTTCTTATTCTAAATTCCAGTGTTATGATATCTAAATATCTTTAATTTAAAAAAGGTTCTTCTGATTATGAATATTGACGTCTAATGGATAAGCTTCACTATTGACGTTTTTACGAGGCTATGATACGATTCACACTTGTGAAAACTCAGTCAATGCAAAACGTCATACAGTCTTACTTTCGTTTTACCGTATGTCTAACTGCATTATTAATGCATATAGAGTGTCTGATATGATATTAATTATATCCAAAAT
The DNA here is from genome assembly GCA_004367895.1 of Oikopleura longicauda. Lineage (NCBI taxonomy): Eukaryota > Metazoa > Chordata > Appendicularia > Copelata > Oikopleuridae > Oikopleura > Oikopleura longicauda. The sequence goes on from SCLD01120875.1 coordinate 25,281, forward strand.
TCAAATTGACAAAATTTTGATTATCTATGAATAATAAAAATGTCATTTTCATAAATCAACAATGATGAAATGACCATCATAGTGGCGGTTTTAACGATGGTAAATCAATTAAGCTTCGACACGTAAAATGATATGTATTATAATAACTTTTCATGTATTTGGGTCATTTTTGTTCAAATGTAGTGGTTTCATTACATGCCACTAAGAGTATATACAGGGGGTATAAATTATGCGGCATAACAACGAAAGACGACGAGCTGAATTTCTGGTCAGTCGTAGTTCTCTGAGAACTTCTCTCATTTGGTTTCCAAGCCTTTTGGTCTCATGTTCATTCTGTAAATTCAAAACATGTAAGACGGGTTAACCATGGTTTTCACATATCGCGTCATACTATTGATATTTGTATTGTTACACCATCATTATTACCTTATATGCCCTTATTATTACGAATAGCAGCCGTATTATTCATCTAAGATGTGGGATTGAAAATAAAAAAAGACTGCTGTAACCAGGATTCGAACCTGGGTTATCACGGCCACAACGTGAGGTACTAACCACTATACGATTACAGCTTATGTAGCAGAGGAAGGTTTCGATCCTCCGACCTCTGGGTTATGGGCCCAGCACGCTTCCGCTGCGCCACTCTGCTGATAGAAATTAATCAAATAAGATTTTAACATTCTCAACACATTTTAATAATCGTTTATTTCTGTAATTAATTAATTTAATAATTTCATAAATATACAAAATATTGCAAATATTATTATAATAAATAATTTCAAGCTTCTGAAGTATCTGGTGATGACGAACTTGATAATTGAATTCGGTATTTAGAACGACGTTGTTTCAGTTTTAATGCACGACGTCTACATGTTAAAAGTGCAACCATTTCATCTCATACATGTTTGGAAAATGTTTGCATTAAAATTGTTGCATTTTAAATTGTTGCAAACAAATGTTCAGAACATTTTCCTTTGAAATTCTTGTTTCTGGTCGTATAAACCATCACATTGAAAACAGAGTTCATAAGTAGTAAAATCGCACTTACAGTAGTAAAAGAATTAAATAAACTAGCCTTGACCGGATCATAATCCTTTTTCCAGGGATTGACTTGGTCGTACCGTTTTTCAGTCGAGCCACAAACTGAAGCTAAGAGTTTTAATCACCTGTAGATTCTGTCATGAATCATTTTGTTTTTGTTTCAAAATGAACAATTCGATGTTCGCAATGAAAGTTTTACTCGATCTCCAAACAAAAAAGGCATACAATTTCCTTTATTTTCCACCAAACTGGATGCCTTTTTTGTTTGGAGATCGAGTAGCACTTTGGTGAAACGAGGTTAAAAGCTAATATGGAGCGAGCATAACCTTGATTATGACCATTTACACTGAAAATCCCGATCCTGAGTATTGTAAGATATTCCCGTAATGAATATTGAAATAAAGCAAATGAGCGTGAATGGCAAGACAGCTATTGTGAACGCCAAAACCATCGCTGAAAGAGTTTTTGCC
>SCLD01120988.1:0-26768 GCA_004367895.1 Oikopleura longicauda
AAAGTCGCAAGTTAAAATCAGTATTTTCGGTTTAATTTTACCATACTCGGACTCGCCAAAACTTTGACACGTGATTTAACATCAGTAGACCATCCTCTATTGAAACAACATAGTCCCTGGTCGACAGGGTCGGCGGCCCATGAAATCCTAAAAATCATTGAATCTCCCCTACTGTACACTGTCATACACTGTACGTGAAGTATGACTCATACTCTATCAATGAAATATGACATATTCATACACAACGGTGACGCAGCATGACGTCACCAAAGATGCGAAACCTTGTCTTGGATTTTGTTTCCGTGAAACACGCTCGGTGTTACTCCCAAAATGTTGCCAATAAGGGTTAAAGACTTATTTTTGTACAATCCCAGAAGGTCTAGGGATTAGTATTCCTGGCTTTCACCCAGGCGGCCCGGGAACGATTCCCGGTCGGGGAGTGCCTTTATACTTTATTCTTTTTTTCGAATTCTGCCAAGAAGATTGGACAAACATGTCCGAAAAATCAGTTTCATTTTAAGACAGTTTTTAAAGAGAATTTCGATTTCCGGTTCTATTTACATAAATAATAAACGTACGTCAATATGCCCTTTGTTCGGCGGGTCTTTTGCGTCAACTTTTTGATTTATTTACAGTGAATGATAAGCGACATGCGTAACTTAATTAATGCGTAACTTAATTGTTATGGCAAATGAGGCTCAACTGACATACGGTGACGTTCAGTTGTGCCCGATTCGATGTCATCCGGTGGTGCATCTGGTTGAGCATATTCGGTCGAGTTTGATATCAAACGCTCGATATGATTGTGCATTATATTTCTATTCTTGTTCCCGTGTATTAGTTTGTGTTCGTATGACCTGATAAGGGTTTTTCTTACCAAAATACTTTGTTTTAGAACATTTTATTTTTTATTATACATTTCGAGTTTAGAATTTCGAAATCATTTGCGTGGATAACCCTTTCCTTATTATAACGGTGAAAACGACTAGCATCATTAACCCGACACACATGAGAACACCAAGACTAACGCGATAAACGAATAATTCTTCTTCTCCTTCCTCGTGAAAAGTTTTGTAATCTTCATTGTAAACAAAAACTAATTCTTCGTCATATGCTCGCAACTGAAATATATTTTAGGGGTTTCAAGGGTACCACCATTATATGCAGACATTGTTTAAGTACAATTTAGAATGTCTCTCGAATTTATGCTGGATGCAAGCATTCTAATTGGATGGCACATTTCTAGCCTTGATATTTTTTTCAAATGAGGGGGACACAAGTATCTTATCGTATATTTCGACTCTAAACTAACCCTAGGTCTGTAAATCACCCTTGTAGGTAGTACTAGGTACCACAGCCAGTCCGATTAGCGATCGTAAATAACCCCAAAAACTCACTTGGCACGCATCACCTGTGTATCCAATACGACAGTTGCACATATATCTATTGAGAAATAATTCACATCTACCATCATTTAAACATCCAAATACGCATGCACTCAAATCACTCATTTTTGAAAAAAAGTTTGTTCAAAATCTCTAAATATTTTGTCTTGTGTTTTATAAGAAAAATATAATCTAACAATTTTTGGAAATCAAATTTTGCCTCGGACATTTTTATCAGTTTTTGAGACGTTCTTTTCCATGATAGAATAACATAAAACAAACACTTTATCACCACTCAACTACAGTCTTTCAAGGTCAATTATCTTCAGGTACGTTACGCACTTCCTAAGCCGATTGTATTTATTCCGTCATTCGAACATCTTGGTTGCTTCAAACATGATCTCATACAAATATACTGAAAACATTGTATGGAAAGTCCTAACTTGGGACTCGCAATAAATAACAAGTAATAGCTCTAAAAAACACAATTTTGTGCACGAATATTATTAGTTGCAAATACGGTCCGAGTTCGATTCCCGGTCGGAGAGATTTTTGGCACTAGATGGTGCTATGTAACACAAGGCGCTATATTTTGTCTTTGAACAGTCGTTTGAATGATATAAATCCAGTTATTCTGTCAAATATTAATATTAATGAAATTTTACATAAGTGCGCAACATATGTTTTCTGCAACGACCATAAGTGTATTTTTATGAAATGGCCATTTTTAAAAATTTTAAGAATGTGCTGTACAACTTTTCAAATTCATATATTATTTTTTGTTATCAGTGCTGTATTTTTATTTATTTTATGATTGTTTTCAAATTAATTCACCCCTTTCACGAGTATGAACACTTCACACAATCGTAACAGAGGAATACATATTTTTGAATGCACGAAAAGACTTATTACGCAGTCGAATCTTGAAATGTTTGCATTCATTATCGATTCAGAAATTATTAGAGAAAAAACGGCAATTTGATTGGCAATTGTCATCACTCTCAGTTAAGAGTCCACTCGGTTTTAGATACCCATCTAAGTGTTATCATTCCCTCATCAGACCGGTTTTCCAGATTCTTATAACAGTTCATTTGATTAACACCGGAAACGAACAGCTCGCAACAGGAAACTCAATTCGTCGTCGACATGAACGGAGAAAAAGTCGTTTTAATTTTATTCATGGTGTTAAAATTCCGACACGAAGATTTTGTACTATTGGAGTGTACTTGGAGAAATCAAACTTAGCACAAAAGCATTTGGTGGCTCTTCTTAGTTCGGTTTCAAGGACTTGCACTGTGTACTGAACTTGGATACCTCTCAAGCTAACAAATCCCTGACCTTTGATCCATGAATCAGGCTGGGCCGTCATTTGATTAAACCTTAAAAAGTATAAAGAAAAAAGGTAAAATAAACTTGTCTGACGCTGACCTACAGAAACTTCACAAAATTGTGAATATCAAACATCCCAATGTGGCACGTTTTTTTGGCATCTATTCTGTACGATTCAACAACTACAGGTATTTTCAAATAGGGCTGACTGTTCACCATACGGTGAACTTTTGTCAGAGTGAAACTTCTGAGTATTCAATGAGTACTATTCATCGTCGCCTGACCATATAATATACAGTATATTCAAAGAGTCATGCAATATTCCAATCGTGGAAGTCTTCGCCATCTGCTTCAATCAAATTATTACAAGTTTGGTTTCCCGAAAATTATGATTTCGAAGTAGAATAAAGGCCTGAGAAACCAATTCTTTCAGAATCTTGAGTTAACTCCAGAAATAAAAGTATGCTTATTACTGGATATATGCAGCGGGCTTCAGAAAATTGAGGAAGTTTTGGGCTATCATGGAGCTATCAATGCATACAACTGCTTTTTGGATGGCAACTTTAGAGTCAAGGACAGTGAATTTTATAATATATTATATATATGAGTATAAAAACTGTAATATTCTGCTCATAAAGAGGCGAACAAATATCCAAATATCCAAACAATATAGAGGGCGCCATTTCAGAGCATAATTCACGATAATTTTAAAACTCATAGATGATACTGAACAAATTCGATGAGCCAATGATTATTGTTAAAAATGCCTTATTGTCACTGGTTAAAAGATTTCCAATTATGATCATATCGAATGGCATATGCATAAAAATGACAAAAATCCTTCGAAAAATGATCTTGATTTTTATAATTCCCCGGAAAAACTTCGTTTAGAAAGGGCTTTAGCTTGATAATTTAAGCCAGATTTCTTTCTACGAATCATATAATATGATTACTAATGAGCGCCATTTGGCCAAAGATCAACTCAAAAAGCTATCAAAGGCGCAGATCATGCTTTATACGATAACAAACACTTATTACAAAATGATATGTATAGTTAGGGATAACCATGCTGAAGGCATGATTTGGAAAAGGATCTTTGGAATATATGTTTTTTAGTTTCTAGAATAGTTTTCAACCTTTACTTTAATTCCCCCATGACGAATTGCTACCAGAATAATTCTGTCCACGATTTGTCCACGTAATTACACTGTACCTACTAGTGGGGGTAATCATCTGATAAAAATTGAAACTTCAAATGCTTTCTTCTTTGGCGACAGTTTTCCGATAGTGACAATTCAGCATGATTATCCTATATGTAGTTTCGGAATACTTATGCCAGGGATTTACGAATCAAAAACTCTCAGAACATGCCCCTGTTTTTAGAACAGATCGTTGATTCTTTTAAAGCAAGAAGTAATGTATCGTAAAGGACCATTTTTTACCATGAACCACGATGAAACCTTGCGTTCGAAAATACTAAAAGTAAAATCAAGAACTGGCCGTATTTTTAGACCCTATTTGGGGCCTATAGAAACGGAAAATATTTGCATGAATGAATTGGAAAGGCTCATTAATAAAAAGTTATTATAAACTTATATTATTAAATGATAACCAAGTACGCGACCTCAGCTTAATGAAATCCTTTTACCTCGACTAAGCTTGATCCTACTATGAACCTGGAACCATCAAAATTTCGATTTGACGCCACATAGTGGTTAACATTTTTTTGAAAAAATTGTCTCCCTTTCCAATTTCAGCCACGTATGTGACCTTCAAGTGACCCCAAATGATCTCTAGTGACCGTAAATGTCCCCGAATACCCCCACTGACCTTGTTCATTAATATGAAAATTTAAAAAAATTGCATTTTTTCACCATACAAAAATTCGATTTTTAGACCAGAGAGCCATTTTGGAGACCCTGTAACTTTTTTTGAGGGTTACTTACTTACTTTAAGAGCGGACTGTTACGATATGTTTACAGCCAAAAAACTGCTTCAAACACCACACACAGCGCCACCTAGTGCCAAAAATGAAATTTGAAATATTTTTTGTTGAAGCCCAGTCTATAACTTAACAGTCACAATACGAACTGGTTATTTTAACCACCTTGATTAAAGACTTAAAGAGTCTTAAAAGGGTCGATATGGTGAAACCGTTACTTTTATTGTAAGTTCATTTTTTGATCATTTTAAGGTCATTTGGTTAAAAATAACCACTTCGTATTATGACTGTTAACCATCGTATTTGAGATGTGCTATTAGTAATAGCCTATTACCCATTTCCACCCCTAATGATAATCTTAATTCCTAGTTCTTTAACATCAAATTTCAATGAGCCTCAAAGGAATTAAAAGTTATGGAAATGTGTTGGAATGAAAATCCGAACGAGCGACCTGAATCATTTAGCCAGATAAAAAAGATATTGCTTCAGATTCATGAGTCACGACGCAGTAAGAAAAACGTATCAATCATTGATACATTTCTAAGTCTGGTTTTCAAAATTGTTCAATGGTAGCATATCCTGCATATGAGTCATAGCCTATGACTCATAGGCTATGACCAACTGATTCTGACATAAAAACATAGAAAATCTATTGAAAACCCATGCTAGTTTACTTGAAACATATGCACAAAATACCGAAATATTAGTCCGTCAAAAAACAATGATGCTTCAAGAAGAAAAACAGCGTGTTAATTATTTACTATCACTTTTTTTGCCTGAAAACCAGGTATTCAAAACACATGTGCTGACAATTATATCATTGATATAATATCAATTAACAGTTGCGTCACTGTTAATTGTCCACGTAATTATTGACCACTTTACCAAACTCGAGCCAAATAAATGACAGAAAACCGAAAAAAACAATCTCATAAAATATTTTCGGCCACTAGGTGACGCCAGGTTGAAATTTTGAGGCTCGCGGAATCTTAGTTAGGCCAAGTTACGGAACTGTTTTCCCTCGGTGTAACCCTTATTTTTAAAAATGGACCGAAAATATTTTTATAGTCAAACATTTAAGGTGGAAGCAATTTATAAAAATGTTTGCATGCCGCCTCAAAGATATGAACACTGCACAATTTTCAATTCTGATATTGTTGGATTCACTAAAATATCAAAGGTTCTGCTTTAATTTATAAAAGTACCAGTTCAACATTAATTTATTAAGCTTTCAAGTCCAGAACAAGTGTTTATTATGCTTGAATCATTATTCACTCTTTATGATGATACACTCGTTAGGGATTCAAAGACAGCTTGTGGAAACTAACTTATCAAGATCAGCCTTGTGATTCGAGAGTCGTGAAGTAAATGAATCATACTGTATGATTCATACGCATAATACGTCTTTAGAACCCTCAATTGAGCAGGCTATCCAAACTTATTTAAAGTCGAAACCCTTGGTGACTCATATATGGTTTCTTCTGGAGCACCAATAAAAAGTGATGATCATACTCGTGATTTAGTTCGATTTGCGCTCGAGATAAGATGCAAAATTAATTTAAATTTCCGCATAACTCATTTGGATAACATCAGGCTACGAACACGAATTGGTATAGCTTCTGGCTCTGTCAGTGAGTTTAGGCAAACTATGTTGGTATTTGGACCAACTAAACCTTTTTAAGTGAGTTGTATACCATCAAACCTGAGTCCAAGGTTGAATTTGATTGGTCAATGTGTGACAAATGCTTATCATTTAGAAGCTGAATGCAAAGAAAATGGAATTCATTGTGATGCTAAAACTATCGACTATCTTAGGACGGGTTAATGACGCTTTTTTCTAGAAAGCTACTCAAATGCACACTATAGTATAGGCTATACTATTGTATACTGTATAGCCCTAGATAAGACAGTATAATTCTTTCAAGTTTAAGCAGCTACCAGGTTCTCAAAGTTTTTATATTTTGGCGGAAGAAAGGACAAGCCAATATATCATTGAGGGAAAGCACAAGGCTGTATTCAGAAGATCAACCATGGCTAGTTCAATGGATATAGACAGTGAAAGTCAAGGATCAATGACATAACATAATAATACGCATGTTAGGCGGTCCACATGTAACATATGATATGTTGATTCAAATGTAAGTCTCAGATATGATTCGATAAACGAAGACTTTTATGAAGGAAGACCGCTGAAAAAAGATTTCGATGAAATGAAAGATTTCATTAAAAGAAATAGAAGCACCCTTCAGGAACATTTTCAGTTTTTTTTTCAGTTATTTTGAACTCACTGCATATTCAGAGAAAATGAAAGGTAAATATGCTGAAAATTACCCTAAGTTAAAGCCTATTCAAGGAAAAAAATCTCGCATGACTTATACTGATTGTACCGCAAAGTCGTCAAGGTATAGAACAACATCTACATAGATCTCTCCCTTTAAGGCTACTTAAAAATAAATGTAAAACTAAAAGCTATTATATGTTTTGAAGATTTAATTTAGTTTGTTGAATATTTGTCACTCTTAGACTAAGAGTCTTAGTCGACGACTGTAGGAATAAAGTTAGATCGAATTCCGAGAAATTTTCCAACTCACCAGAAGATTTTACATCTGGTAACGTGACTTATCATCCGTGGTCATTCGAAGCGAACAAGTTTTCGCATGTTGATTTGCCACTACGTGTTTCACTTTTAACATCGGTCCGATGGTCACTCCCGGTTCGTCATATATACCGAAATATAGACAATAAGGGAATTACAATAATGAGCCGCTATCTGTAGGACTTACAAATCGAGGGAATGGTCAACAAATTGTTTCATTATGAACTCGTGTCATTTTTGATCGATTGATAGCCATATAATAAAGTCCATATTTTGGTAATTTTCGACAAACTGGAAGTGACGACATTATATACGGTATATTATATACTGTTTATAATATACGCGTTTTATGTGATATAAGTTACCTTGAACTTTACACTCAACCACATTTTATCTTTTCACGACAAGCAAGTCATACTATGGTGATTTCAAACCTTCAGTTATCAATGTGACAATATATCAATGATAGTCTACCACTGCCAGTACAAGACTTCCTGTTGGCGACACATGTAAATTTTGCGTAAATAGTCATTACTAATGACCATCAGACAAGTGGTAGTCGTTGAAGTATTAGAGTACTTCAGAAAGTATTTGCATTAGATTAAAACTACAAAACTAGTACAAATATATCTTAATACCATTAAACTTCAGAAATTTCAAAATAAAAGAGTATTCAAAAATATTTCATGTCTGGTGCGGAATGCCTGACCACTATAGGGCGGCAGTGTTACGATAAACTTTCCGCTGGTGACCTTAAGTATGAGTCAGCTTCATTTCTGGGTTTCCAGCCAGGCGATTGGGCAGTTTTAGGATGTACGTTGGGAATCTCAGCTGTGATAGGAATTTATTGGGCTTGGGCAGATAGAAATAAGTCATCAGAAGAATATATGATGGGTGGTGGAAACGTTTCCCCACTACCGATTGCAATGTCACTCGCGACGACTTTTTTCTCTGCCATAACTATTCTTGGAACACCTGTCGAGTTTTATCAGTATGGTACAATGTTCGGTTACTTCATGCTAACATACTTGATTTGTACTATACTCAGGTTTATCTGAAATTATTTAATGGGAATAAAGAGAATTAATATCAGGACTTGCTCACATAAGAGAGAAAGAGGAGGACAACTCTCCGAATATACAATATAGAGGGCGCCCTTCAGCTAATCCTGATATTAATTAACTTTATTGTATTTATGACCTCGCAACTTCAAATTCAAATTTAGTGCAGAACTTTTTGCACCAATGTATATGGACTTTGGATATACATCTACTTATGAATACATGGAGACACGATTTCATTCATCTGGAAGGGATCAACGGACGGAAAGCTGATGGCTCTCAAAGATAGTTGATCCCTTACTGAGTTAAGTCTATGGCAACAATAGTTTATCTGATACAGACCATTATATATGTTGGAATGGTCGTATATGCTCCAAGTTTGGCGCTTGAAACTGTCACTGGTCTCGGTAAATGGGCGTCAGTCTGGTTAACGGGGACAATTTGTATTTTCTACACTTCGATTGGCGGATTGAAGGCTGTTGTGTGGACAGACACAATTCAATTATTCATTATGATGTCTGGCTTTCTTGGAATCATTATTAAAGGACACGACTTGAATCGGATATTCGCTCGAAATCAACCGTTACTATTTTTAACATCGATCTCAACGGGTTCTGGATCGTCTTAAAGGTGGACTAGATCACGGTTTGAATGAAGTCATCGAAAATTTTCATTCTGGAGAACGAAATGTTTGGAATGATTTTAGTTTTGATCCTCGATATAGACATTCCTTTTGGGCGATAGTTCTTGGTGGTGTTTTTGGAACATGGGGAAATAACTGGTGTTCCACCCAGTCCATGGTACAAAGAATGTTGGCTTGCCGGACTAAAAATGATATGAGGCGAGTTTAAACACTTTAAAATTTTATGTTCAAATTGATTTTCAATTCAAATTTTGTGATTAATCAATGATTATGACGATAGTTTAAAACATTTTGGAAGAATCGCTTTATATACAGCATGGTTCTTTATATGCATAATTCTTGTTCTTGCTGGTTTTACTGGTGCTATTCTCTACAAGTATAATGCATGCTGTGATCCACTTCGTGCTGGTTATCTTGATTCCACTGACCAGCTTGTGCCATATTTGGCAGTGAATCTCTTCCATGATTGGCCAGGGGTCGCTGGACTCTATATTGCTGGTGCATATTGTGGTGCATTAAGTACCGTCTCATCGGGAATAAACTCTATGGCAACTGTTATCATAACGGATTTTATCAAGATTTGGACACCAAAATTTGAATTTTTATAACGACAGCATAGGCATATTGATTTTTATTTTCCTGATACAGATTTCAATCAAGTGATTGAAGTCATATATTTTCTGTCTATTTTCGTCATTTTAAATCATTATGACGTCATCGGAAAAAATTTTAGAAAATTGTCGCTAATATCTCTCATGAACAATTCTTTCGATCAAAAATTTTGTTCAAATATTAAGCTGGTGCGTTTTCTTGAAATATGTGGCATATTATATACCCCATGACAACCTTCATAGAAATTATGAAAAAGTTCATTTCGACCTTTCAAAGTGAAAGATGGTCGGAACTCTGAGCACATAGAATCATAGAGTTTTGATCAAATGCATATTTTTGGTCAGAAGACATATGACCATGCTAAATTCAAAATCTTAGTTGCAGAGTCTATAAGACCATTTTTAGGGATCTTCGTCTAAATTTCATTATGCCTATGCAATCCTTAAGATCTTTAGTGGTTTGTGACCGATTTTTCACTTAAATTAGTTGCCGATTTGAAATGACCATGAATGAAGCCAAATGAAGGAAGCATAGGAAGATGTTTCAATTTTCAGCCTAGCGAAAAGTTTTATTTGATCTTTGGGAAAGTCTCATCGGTAATTCTTGGGTTGCTCTGTATTGGATTTGCTTATATTGCTTCACAACTCGGTGGCATCTTAGAGGCATCACTCAGGCACCTTATTATTCGTTATGATACACTCCATGTGCACTTAAATAGGCTGTTTACACCGAAATCTTTGGACCCACTGCCAGGGCGGCCCTATCCACTGGACCAATTGACACTCGGGATCCACATACCAGGGCGTGGTCCAAATGAAATCGGTGTCTGTGATACACGACAAAATTGTGAAAGAAACTTAAGTGTACATGTAGTCTACTTAAATGGCTTCATAGAACTGAATAATATTCAAATAGGCTTCACCAATATAAAATAAAATCTTTCGAGTCACAAATTCATATCACTGTTATAATAATAGATAAAGTATCAATAATATAATTGGTGGTGCCCATTTTGCCGTTTATATTTTGGCATTCCTCAATCCTTGGGCGAACCGGTGGGGAGCGCATTTCGGATTCACTTTTGGACTTGTCTTCTCGGCCTGGATTTATGCTGGTGGAAAGTCATATCCTGCACCTTTGAGTTTTACGAAGAAACTCCCGACAGAGATTGTTGGTTGCATTGATTATAGTACTAATGAAACTTTTCCTTCCGGTTAGTAGACTGTCAGAGATTTGATCTTCAAAAAGTATTAAGACGAATGGTGTCCTGATGTCGATGATCCAGCATATATTGATAGCGTTCCTGGTGAAGCAAATCTCTATTGGATATCTTATATGTACCTTGGCACTGCAGGTTTCATTGCATGCATCGTATCAGTGAGGGATTCACAGACATGTGTTGGGACTGAGATCCTCGATAGATCAGTCTGTAAATTCCAGGTCGAAGGATCAATAGTTTCATTTTTGACAGGAGGCCAAGATCCAAGAAAATTACCAAAAAATGTGTTATTCCCAATTATTGATAGACAGTTCAAGAGAGATGTTCCTGAGAATCCATATGCAGAAAAATGTGATGGCAAACAAAATACATCTTACGAAGACACGGATAAATTATGATATTTCACTGCATTATTGACACTAGAATAAAATTCGCAAATGTAAATCTTAAGTTTAGATTCTAAACTGTTCGACATACTCTACCAAAAACTACCGATGAACTGTTCGATGAATTCAACTGTTCATAGAGTCTAGCCAGAGCTCCTAGTACGACCTCGTACCAGTATGACCTCGTACTAGTACGACCTCGCTTGAAGTAAAATGGTCGTACGGTACGGACTCGTACTCTTTTCACATTTTTTTCGGTCGTACTCGTACCTCGTACTGACTAGTACGACCTTGTATTCAGTACGACTCAGTACGACCAAGTCGTATTTAGGAGCCCTGGTAATAAGGAAAGCCATAAAGAAATCACAGCAATATTATACTTTAAAATGGCAGAGAATAGCTCAGGAATTGGATTTTCAAATACTTTTCATCATTTCTTGTAAAAAAACGATTATTTTCGACGACAATCTTAAAATTATAAAAGTTGAGATAAAATCAGCATATTATTCCTCCGAATGCGTCTGGGCAGTCATCGCAATGACAGCGTTCCTCGTCCTTGCTTGTTAGTTGATTTTATGCTACATATAAATTATATGATATAAATTATATACTCCTATTATATAAAGCATTATATGATATAATGGTATATTTAATGTAAGTGATTTCGGTATTTAGTCATTGTGTACATGATATACTGGCACACAAAACGATACGATCAGCTGCTGAACAAACGTGAAGAATTTGAAAAGATGCAAAGGAATGAAATAAGTGGGGTTTTCAATTTGGTGTCGGTTAATTTAATGATTATATCAGTCAATCACAGAGCAAGAGTACATTTCCTGAAAACCTGTTTAAGCTCTGTTAGAGTCTTTTAAGGGTGTGTCGGTCAAATCAGCAAATAATCTATTTTCAATTAAAATCAGAGAACACTTACTAGATTGAACGGTAACGTTTCCCGTTTTGTATGCATTCTGTTACCTAAATAACGCTAATATAACTGGATAACAAACATGAAATTCATATAAAAATGATATTCTTAGCCTTCACATGAATAAACTACGCGCAGCAAATTGTTTCTTCATTCCAGCCGGATCAAAATACTGTCCCAAATACTGTAGTCAAACAAAAGCTGTATTACAATTATTTTATTCATTTTATAAGGTAAAAGGCAAAATTGAACTTTACATGCACGGTTTTAATAGCTTATGACTCATAAGTTATGACTCATCATAAAGCCCATGACCTATATCTATACTTGGATGAGTCATTAATATGAGTCATCATTCAAATGAATATCTCCATCGGAGAGTCCTCGTCGGATCTCTTTCCGGTTCCTACAAAATGTTAATTTTTAGAGGATTGACAGTCGAGACCGACCAATAAATGGAGTGAGAGTTCGACCAACATGTTGATTAAAATCATGAAGAGAAAACACGTGATGGAGTTAAAAAGTATATAAATAAGGCGTTTGAAGGAGAATGAGTCATGATGACGAATTCCCGGATGACTGAGTCGGATAATTCTGTTGACAAATAACTTACTCGGTCTTCTTAGAAAGGAATGGATTTCGAAATGAGTGTCTTTTTGGAGTCAATTCATCGAATGTCAACGACGTTCTGAAATTTTTCCGAACTGTTTCGGAAAATTGACAACATTCCTTTTTAACATCTGTTTGACCATAATAAGAGTTTCCAATTTTGGCACCACAGTAACAGAAGAATTAATGTCATCTTGAGTCACTTCAATATATTGAGAGCAACGGGATTTCAAAGGCCCGTCACTTGCTAAAATCCATACATTTTCATATAACTCGGACATCGTTGGTCGAGAGTCCGGATCGACTGATTCAAATTCAATTGAAACATATTAGTATATACATATGTGTCTATTGCATATAAAACATTTGAACACGGTTCATTTTTGACTAAATATCATCTGTAGCGGAATAAAAAATCATATTCTCCGATATGGCGCCCTCTTTATTGCTTATTCGGAGAGTCGTTCTCTTCTTTGTGAGCAGAATATGATATTTTATTCCATTAGATATGGTACATCATTTTTGAATTCATTCCTTCCAGCATTGATTTTATCAAATATAAACAATCTTCTGAAACTGTTGTTTGAAGTTGAATTGGCTGTGTCATTATTTTTGAATATATTCCGACATGTGTCATATCATTCCAAGGGACTGTTCCCGACAAGAAACAATACAGCGTGATTCCAAGTGCCCACAAATCGGCCCTAAGATTAAAAAAAGATATAAAAAACTAGATTGAATTCCGATAAACCGCCATCAGTGGATCAGAGAGCTAACTCATGAGTCCTGGCTATCAACGAAGTCATTCCAAGGCGCCAAAAAAACCATTTTGAAATTTTCCTCGTGAAATTCCCCATATAGATTATACGATGAATTATGATATATTTCAAACTTCGAAAATCCCAAAAAAGCATGGGCTCGTCCAAAAAATCGTCGAAAAAAAATATCGAAATCTTAATCTTACCTTACACCGTCGAATTTTTGTACTTTAGAAGTATCTGGGTTTAGAATTTCGGGAGCCAAGAAAGCTGGTGTACCTGAAATATACAAATTTTATATCTTTTAATAACCAGACAAGTGGAATTTAAGAATTAATGGCGCTGACCATGTAAGTTTATAAATGAGAATTCACCTGCTTGGCCAGATATCTGAAAAGTGTCTCCAACTTCGACCGAAACGCCAAGGTCAGATATTTTAACATGACCGTCAATATCAAGCAGTAAATTGGCAGGTTTTATATCACGATGAATAATATGCTGGAAGTGAACTAAAAGTAGATGAAATTAAGTGACCAAGGTAAAATTTCTTTTTTTTTAAAGATCATTTAATCAAAATCAACTTTTAAGCGAATACTTACGATAGTCAAGACCTTGTAGTGCATCACGAAAATATCTTCGCGATGTCTCTTCATTCAAAGGATTATCGTTTGGAATTTGTAACGATTCCCTAAATACGAGTAAGAGCTCATGTTATAAACAGATCATGTGATAAATGACAACTGAAATATACGAAATTGCGTAAATTGATAATGAATACGCGTGTTGTTCAAATTGTCCGATATTAACACTTCATCGTTGGAGATAACTTACCCCTTTGGCATTAACTCGAAAACCATATATAAAATATCTTCATTTGGCTCATCGAGAACTTCAATTAATCTAACAATATTCGGATGGTCCAATTTCTTCAACAAGGCAATTTCTCGATAAATTTTATCCAATGGTGACGAGGGGGCTTTTTCGATGATTTTATAACGTAATTCGTATAAAATATATTATCGTGGAGGTTTCCATGATGATAAGGCTAGTTTACTATGGGGAATTCTTTTGGACTCACTTTGGGAATTGTTTGGACAACTAATCAGCCAATATTATATGAAAAGTGAGATGATCTCACCAATGATCGATGATCTCGAGGGACCAATGTCATTTATATGATTAAAACTTGAGATGAACATTTTATTAAATTAATTGAGTTCTAAGTTGGAACTTCTAACATGGGATTTTAAATGAAAATAAAACTCAAAAACACTTGTACGCATCCCATAGGACGAACCCTAAGAATATCATCTCTCCTTTGGATGTACCAGTTGAATTTCGCATTCGTGGCGGTGGTTTTCGCAGAAACCCAGATCGCTTGATCAGACGCTTCTTTGAAATAATTTTCATTGCATAGTCAATATTAGTTTCTTGTGAGTGCGCTTTTTCAGTTCAGAATTACCGATTACTCACAGAATTCGCGAGAAAAAACAAATTTGTTAAAAAATACATGATGAGAAAAACTGACCATTTATTTGCTTCCCGTTTAACATTCTGCCATAAACATACTGTGTGTTACATACGGTAAGCGATTAAGTGCCAATATTTAGCTGATCATCTCCCCGGATGTTCGAAACAGATAATCTGGCAACCATATTGTAGCAAATATACATGAAAATCGGTTGCAAAAGTTTTGAATGACGAAAATAAACGAATTGCGAATCTGAATTAACAAGTCTGAACCAATCCTAGTTTGACGACGCCATATTGACCAGAGCCGATTTCTTCCCGCAGCTCATAATGAGCCAGCCGGACGTAGGACTGAAATATAATTGTATCTATATTTAGAAAGATAACTGTAAGAAATGTTAATTCAGAATGACACAAACAAGCTTTGAAGAGAAAGGCCTTCAAGTTAAAATAATTTTGTAAAATTTTTCATTAGAAAGAAAGAAAAATCTCTTGCTAATCGTCAATTGTTTGTATAGTTTTAAATTTAATTTTCCATGGGAAATGCACGTAAAAAATAAAAACTTGATAAAAACGTTGCTGTTTTTGGCCCTGACCAAGAGTTATGCATTGAAAAATTTGCTTACCATTATTTTATCGGTCCATGTATTATTACGTGTTCAAAGCTGTCATTTTTACTCTCTTTTAAATCTTAAATTCGCTGTTTCTATTTTTTGTTCTTCAGATTGTCTTTCAGACAGTTTCTCACTCTTTTGGGCCCTATTTAATATTTAAATAGAAGGCCACTGTGAAGCCTATTTAAATCTAGACTAGCAGATTTTGTCTTTCTATAATTATTTAACTATGCTTCAAAGTCCTATTTCAGGATGATCGGAATCGTTCTATTTTGGCTATGGTCTGTTGGCGTTCTATTTCGAGTTCTGGAAATTGAATTTTTTTCTCTTTCTTAAACTTAAATCGATTTAGTGTGTAGGATAAGGGTGAGATGACTAACAATACAGTAGAGATGACTCGGGCGCTAAATCGCCACCTCCAATACATCAAAACGAAACTATCTTGAACATAGAAACTGTACAAATTTCACAGTGGTCTTGAGTTCAAAAATTTCAAACTGAGCTCAACGAGAAGATTTATTTTTGTTAGAACATACGATATGTAACATATGATATGTTACATATCGCAACAAGGAAGACAGATTCCCAGGAAAATTGTCACTTTTTCCAGGGAATTCAACTTTTATTCCCCTCTCTCTTCAAATTCCGAAACTTCAAAGATGTACAAAATCGTCGAACAATTTACTGAATAGCGAAGAATTTTGCTCATAATGGATAATGTATGTGTGTTATGAATTACGATTCTATTATATAAAATGAAGAGTGCCATAGTAATATATCAAAATTCATAGTGAATAAATTTATATAGGTAGAGTAAAAGTTTTGATACTTTTTTTTGCTAAAAATTAATTCTTATTTTCGGCTAACCAATTTCGATGAACTTTTGCAATAAACTTTTGTAGTAAACGAACAATTAAGATCTTTTTTGAGAAATTTAAACTAAGATAATATTGAAAACTGACGTCAATTTGCATTTGCAATACTTGCTCACTTGAGAACAGACCCTAAAAACGTAACCAAAGCGTACTTAAGGCTGGTTAGTTTTTGATCCTTGAGTTTATGGTCTCAAACTTGAACCCGAAATTTAAACCCCTTTTTGGCTTCTTCTGATCCATTTATTGTATTCTCAAGGTTATTTGGTATTCTGTTCATTTTACCAATTTGCATAAATTATTTTGAATTTGGTCTTTTCAAAGTCTCCCGTGATAAACTGGACTGGTAAGTGAACAGACTTGTAGCGGGGTTAAGTCTTGTTTCAAACAAGTTGAGATGATAAAACCAAAAGACTTCTTTGAATTGAGCTCAACCCACGCAAATTCAACGCCTGTAAAATCGAACGCCCGTTTCGGCGGTTTTTAATATAAAATTTTGTTTCCGCTGCCAGTCGCGGGAATGTCATAGGCATTAAAAGTTGTGGATTTTTCTAGTGTATCTTTTGATTAATATGAAAAGTTTGTCAGGAGATGTCCACTCACTCAAACGTCCACGCAAATGCTAACAAGTGGAATTTCGAGTTTCAGTTCCCAGGAAATGGATCCGAGTTTGGCATCATTGGAAATGATTTTTGAAGCTCTACAATCTGAACTTTTCAAATTCAAGTTTCATTCGCCGTGTTAAAAAATCCAAAAATTCCCGGAATTCAACCTAACCATGTTAACATAAAATCATAATTCATACAGACTTAATTATCATTTATTGCTTTTGTTCATCGCTATCATTGGGTTGACTTCTACAGAAGAGGAATGAAATTATTAAAATTGACAAAGTTGAGCAAATGCCTATAGTCAACCCCATAACAATTGATATTTCTTTGCTGATTGAAATTTGGCTCGAGCTTGATTGAGATCGTTGCTGTTCAATGTACGCATCATAATAGTCTTGGCTCAGGCCTGAATAATGAAAGCCATAGGGTCAATAACTGGGTCAATAAGCGGATTATCAACGGGTCATATACTAGGCTTACTTTTACCAATAACGATTTGTTGATCGATCAAATCTCCAAAATTATTTCCAAACCTATCTTCACAGGAACCGTAAAATTGTTTCGTTCCAATAAATTGTGTTTCAGAGGCCTCGTGATTTATTAGTTCAATTGACATGGAGTCATGTAGAAGATCAACATCATAATCAGAAAAACCAGTGTTAACTTCGTAAGATTTCTTTCAAATCACTTTGAATATACGGAACTTTTCAAATTTTCGTCCAAAAGGAGGAGGTGAGACGTGATGGCATCTGTCTAAAAACTTAATTTTGGTCCACTTTTCGGGCCAATTTCCATTTTCTCTTGCATTCATTGGACAAATGCCGTCACGTGTTTTTGACCAAAATTTGAACACCCCCGTAATCAGTAAAATTTTTAAATCAGTCCTAAAAAATTGAATTCAGTTTCACCATCTGGATAAACTCTTTCTCGATAATATGGAATGTCAAAACTTGATTCGTCTTCTTAACCAGGGATTCACTGACTGATTGGAAAGAATATATACCTAAATGGTAGTGGATCCTTTCCCTTCAACAACAATAGTTCCAGAGACAGCTACTGTGATTGATGTGGAAGTCTTAAATCTAAAAATAAATTATTAGATAATTATTTCAAGAACAATTTTGGTCATTTTTTTTAGATGTGGATATACCATTTATTGTTTTAGATTTCATTATTAATAGTTTAATCGACTTTATATCCAATTAATAAAAATGAACCTTATTGATAAGCATCTCGATCCCCATTGATGCTGTGGCGAAGAAAAGATTCTTACTAATCCTCTTTCATAAACCATTCCGTTTTGGTCATAATCGAGATTGTCATCAGCTGCTTGGTGGAAAAGACAGCGATCGAAATCTGTCGCATTTGTATCGCATTCAAGCCAAATACCAGTTGCTTCTTCAACCCTTTTAAAAGTTTTCTAAAATAATTCATTCGATCTATTTTTTATAATGAAGGTTTAACCGATAGTTCAACTATCATAGTTGACCAAGTATCCGTATGTTTATCAACAATCCTTAGAGAGAATTTCATTGAATCTTCATAAACATAATCCCATCCGTTTGGTCTTGATCCATCATAAAATAAAAGATCATGAGTCAAAAAATCTTTCCATCCACTATTTGATCGTGAGCTACTTTCTGATGGATTTCCCCATTTTGGATTTTCTTAGAAGGGTTTTCAAGTTATTGTTCCGCCAATCAAATAATGGTTATCGTTAGACATGTTTTGATAATAGTCTTGATTTTCTCGAGGTCTTGAGGCCAGTCGTGACCCTGAATTTAATACAAAATTCAAATTTATGAATTTGAAAACCTAGCAGGATCATCTGATTTTGAAGTGATGAAACTTCGTCGCATGGTAATTCGCTCGTCCAAATCTTTTCCTTGCTTAATTTTTATCTTAATACGCACTCGGCCAGTACTTGGCTTTGTTGGGGAGATATTTTTCCGGGGGGATCCGATCGATGATTGCATGCTTTGAGGCCCTCCAACTTGGAGGGAACGAAAATGGCCATCTCACGTGGACTGCCAAACGTAAATTATAGAAACTTAGTGTGAGATCGGATCACATTCAAAAACTTAAGTTAATAATATGCTTATAAAATATAAATGATAAACCTCAACGATTCCAATTGTTATTTGTTTTCCATATAAGGGCCAAACATTCGATTCATCATTTTCACTTTTGACTTGGTAAGCATAAATAGAAATTGCATCATTCGACGTTTCTGATCCCTTATAAGATTTCCACGGACGTGCCAAAGAAGTGTGATATTATATTGGAGCTTGTTAGTGGAGCCCTGAACCTTGGGATAAATTCTCAATTCGAATTCGTAACCTTCTTCAGTTTTGAAAATTCCACCAGGATAGTCCGAGGTATAAATGGACGATCCCTTTGGTGTATTTTCCCATACGTTTGACCAATTAGCAAGTGTGAAAAACATGTCACGCGGATCATCTTTTAAGTCTCGAGCATCAGCAGATTTTTCTCCGGCTTCTTGTTTGTCAACAAGACTATTGAACTTTGGTTTAGCAGAGGGATGATCTATGCAATTTATTTTCATTGAGAATGAATCTGGAACATCGCTTAAAAAGTTTTCATTTTTTCAACTCAGAAAATAGTGTGAAATACAAGTTATTTCGTATATGAACCGAAAATCGCCAGTGAAATCGAGAAACAATTTGAAAGCCAGCCTTATGCAAAAAGCTTTTGAATTAATGATATGACCTGGTGCTTTAATATCTTCACAAGGGTGCCAACGTTAATCACTCAATAAATGGGTCGCTTTTGATTTGAGAGTGAGTGAACATCCTATCCTTCGTTATTGAGTGCCCAGTTTTCGCCGTTAAAATAAAGAAATTCAGTATGGTTATTCAGATTAACATAGATTGAACGTTCAAATGATTTTCGACCAGTATCTTTGAATGCATCAAAATTATTATTTCTGGTCACTTGAAGTGCTGAACAGCATTTAACATTATCCAAACAGCGCACTTTGGCTTCCGATTCGAGCCAATTATCATTTCGATATTCGAACCATTCTCCGTCACCAGTGTTCTCGCCACAAAGGGCGATAGAGTGTGCTTCGACGCCTCTGCTGGAGGCACCAACACCACTTTTGCCGATGTACCATTTCATACTCGAGCCTTTGTAATAGAATGAATTCTCCCTATCTTCATGCATGTAGGGAAATCTCAAGGGGATTTCGGAATCGATTTAAGGATCAACTAATTGAAGTTCTTAAGACTCAAGTGAATGTAATCGGGGATACGACAAACAGTCTACGAAACTCGTGCCTGTGGCTGGACACAAAATCGCGATCAACGAAATAAAGTCCATTTCGAGATGTTTGAATGTTCATTCCAAATATTTCAATAGTGTTACATGTACAGCTATCAAGTTTTTCCTTGCCCAAGGATATGAGGATTTTCTTTACATAATGACTTTTAAAACTGGCTCGGTATATAATCCTCTGACCTGATCATCATCGCTGTAACTGTATAATAGATTTATATAATCGATATCATCGGCGGTATATGAGGCTCGTTGACCAATAAGATCTTGAAATTGAGGATCGTGGGTGACAATTGTTGGTTGACCATTTACTGAAAATCCATGAGAACTGTAATGCATAACAGACATGTAATTGTAGTCAGTACCAAATACACTTTACAAGATCTAAGTTTTACTCTCACAAGTACCGATTGTACTTCATCGCCCGTAACGGGAAGTAATATCATGATTATTTGAATGGCGCCCTCTATATTTTATATCGGAGAGTCGTCCTCCTGTTTCTCTCTTATGCGAGCAAGTCATGATATTAATTCCCGTTATGGGCGTTACAACGCACGCCTACGCGATGAGTTTTGAAATACAGCCTTTTTCGAGCATGTATTGGATTATATAAGTTGAACCATCCGGAACACTACGTTCGTGTACCACTGTGCAACATGTTACATGTAAGAACTCGTATCTATATGAATAATCAGCAGCCTTATCAAAGTTATGTTCATGACCAGAGCTTAAAACAATTTTAAAATCATTGGTCAGTAATGTTACGAATCAACCAGCTGCTTGCTGATTTTTTGAAGAGACACCCTACTTTTCAAACTTCAAAATCAGAAAAAAAGCTACAAGACGCGATTGAAATCGATCAACCAAATATTTTTTCCACTAAATCGACTACGCATAATCCGATGGTAAATTCAAATTTGGGACATCCGGTTATGGAACGATCCAATTTCTTTTTATGTAACCCGCCAATGCTTTAATTTGAAAATCGCCTTATATTATCCCACATGATGGTCACATGATCATCGCGGTCATTTCTTGCTTGAGTATGTTTGACTCCAAGAGCATGCGTAAATTCGTGCATAATTGTCGCCATTCTATCATAAAAGGTCACAAGAAAGATTCTGGAATAGTATAGGCTAGCCTGACCCACTAGCGTATGGTTTGGGACTTATCCTTGCACAATTTGATCCAAGAGAAAGCGTTTGAATTCCTCCAACTCGACCGACTTTAATAAGGATCTAAGATTAGTTCACCCAGCAAAAGTGAAGGGGTCCTAAAAATCGAAGGATTCCTGACCAGAGGTGTGCATATTTACAACTGATTCATAAACGAGCACCTATTCGAATTCGGTTTTTAATCGATTGCTAACCATCGATTCACTATTTGGTCCAATCCGATAAATTTTATTTCATGGCCTTATAAATTGATCTCTCTTGAAGTTTCCTTTCATATTTTCAAACAGAAATTAGATTAACAACCGAATTTGAATTGGTGCTCGGATGAAAATTTCGGTTTTAAATCTGGGACCGAATATGAGTCGGTTGTAAATATGCACACCTCTGTTCCTGACCTTTTGAGCTACATCCACTTCCAGAATAAACTGAGATTCCATGTTCTTCACTATCGAGCATTTTAAATCGAATTAAAGTTTTTGCCTCGAGTTCTTTGATAGCCTGTGTAGTGGATCACAAAAAATATATTCCGTGATACACCCTTGTTTGTGTTTCAAAAATCTGTACCTGGTGAAGAACACCAACAACATTTGGTTCAACGTCACGCCCAATTTCGAGATAAATTTTCCCTCTGAATTTTTTTTACTCTCCTGTGTTCCAAGTATCAAATTGATTCTGTAAACTTACTCGGGCCATCTTAAAGTCAAGTCTTTTTGAATATTTCGACTCGCTGCATCATCAGGACCGCCTTTGACAGTTTTTCAGATCATATCGAGGATTCAAATCATACCTGTTCAGAAGCTTAAAACTTTCCTAGAATATCTCCCTCGAATAAATCAAGATGGAGTTTTTCATTAATTTCCATTTCATCAAAAATTCCCTCGAGCGATTCAAAATCTCGATCGGCTTGTTGGCTCACATGAACACTCTTAGCCAGATTTATGCCAAATAAGCCACTTAACAGTTTCATTTTTACTTATTTGCAACCAAATGGAAAAAATTCTCTGAAATTAATTGTCAGATGGTAATTTCTCAGACTTATAAACCAACGGAATTAATATCCAACGTTTCGTATTTTATAAAAAGTCACCGATAAAAGTTTCCAAATTTTAGCGCTGAAATTGATGTTCTTGAGATTACTTTCGAAATCACCCGAAATGCCAGTGTTGGCCAAGTTCACCACTCTGGTAAAGGACTTCTATTTCACGGTTCGTTGACCAAAACATCACCGGCGAAGGCGATAAACTTTCATTTTACTTTCTGCAACCTAAAATTTGAGCTTATAGAGAGTTCAAATGTCCCTTGATAGCATTTCAACCTATAAACGGACAAAGACAAATTCGTATGATCCAATTAAATTTCAGAAGAGACCAGAATTTTGATAAATGACCCTTCTGAGATTGTTCAGGATCATTTTGTTTATTAATTTGTTAAGACATTTTATGGTTTCTGCTGCATTTCGTTCCATTTTGAATAAGAGATTTGTTTCATTTGAGAATATGTATGGCCCAAGGATGGTATCACCAAGTCTTATTCATATTTTTACTGGAATTGAGCCGGAAAAAGTTGACAGAGCCCCATAAACATTATTTGTCAGTCCACAAACAAAGGTTTCAATATGAAAACCCTTCTGAGAAATTATCAAATATCTTTTCTGAAATTGTTTAGTTCCCGAAAAGTGTTTGATCATATTTCTTTGGCTTGAAATTCTTTTGGTTTATGGTTTTTAGTTCTGATGATCATCGTTTTCGGTTGGTAGAATTGTGAATTTGAATTCAGAATTTTATTCAGTGTGAGAACATCTGTGACTTAAGGATAGTCTTAAGTTGTTAATTTTAATAGTTGCTAATGCCTCAAGGCCAATCTACACGCTTTCCATTTACTCTAGATAGAGAAAATGCTGCCGCGTTTTATTTTATTGTATGATTTGATCAGCTGTTTATCATCAACCAATCAAACAGAAACTCCAGTTCCAAGTCCGAAACAACATAGCAAATATACAAAATCTCCAGCGCATATTCAGTCGGAAATCACAGATTTTCTAGACGAAAAAATTTCTACTGGAGGTTATGACAGGAAATGCTCCATTCATTTTAAGACCATTTTTCTAGAATTGAAAATTCAATTCCTATGAATTTCATGGTTCATTTTCATAATTAATCATTTGGGTTTCAATTAGTTTTTGCGAAAACTTTTCGGTTCAAATTTGAATTTTATTTGTCCAGTAATTTTTGGTCGACTGGCAGAGCATTCAAAGACGTATTATTCCTCCATCGGAAGGACCGCTCCCAATTATTGTTGATATTCTTATCGAAAGTATCGATGCAATTTCCGAGATAAAAATGGATTTTAGGAAATTGTTTCATTTGACTTACAGGCGTTATTTTTCAATTTTTATTTTTAAAGAAGCATACCTGGATGAGCATGTTTTTGCTCATCGATCCACGTTTCATGATGGAAACAAATCAAAGTATGACACTATTTATCCGCTATACTTGGACTGATAAGGTGCGTTTTCAAATTGAATGACCCTTCACCTAATTGGTCATAAAATGAGCTTTAAATTTCAAAACCATTTCAAGCGCTTGGCAAATCAACATATCCCACCGAGAAAATTTATCAATATCGATCCATCATTTATTGATAAATTCTGGCCATGGATGAAACAAGATGATCGTATTTCGAATGCTTATATTGTTTGATGTTCCACGAATTTATCACAAATCAGATACATTTTCTTTTTAGTTCATCTATCGAAATCATCCATTAAAGACCCCTATGCTTTTATTCACAGAAGAAAAAACCCGACATGAAACAATGATTCGGAAACAGTTCATTAAAATTAATCGTCACGGAAAAGTTTCGCTCAATGGTAAGAAAAGTTATGAATTTTCGAAAAAAACGACGAATTTCCGTCATTAATTTGTGTCATAATTAAAACGCAATTTTGCAGCGGGTGATAAAATAAGCTCGAGGAATTTTTTACGGTACAATTGACCAACTTTTTGTCATTTAATTTTTTATCAGAATTGAATTGTCACTCTTATGCCACCCACGATAATGATTTGCATTTCTATGATGACAGATTCATTAAAACCTTTAACAGTTGGTTATTTTGTATATTTAAAATGTCGCAAAAAAGACACCAGGGTTACTTCGGAAATATTCGCGTGACATGTTTTAAATAAAAAGTAATTAAATCTGATGCATCATGATGTTTTGATTTATATGGCCATACAATTACCGAAAATCGAGATCAGAAATGGAGAAGGCGGGAGTCCCAGCGTGGGACTCATGTCGGTGGAACCCATCGATGGAGGGTGACTATGTCAGTTTTGGTTAGATTTACTCGAACAATTTTTAGCTATATTTTATAACCTTGGCATTAAAACGAGTCTTAAGTACTGTAGTCTTTTCATTTACTGATTTATAACCTGTGGGTCTACCTTTTGATACTTATGCATACTCACCTTGGTAACTCTGGTTTGCTTGTTAATTGCCTCCTCGTACATCCGCGTATGTACAGATATCGCAAATCATTTAAGTTCGTTTTCATTTATTTCATTACTGGGTTAATCCTTGCGTTATCCAAAAATTACCTCACTCAAAGTATTATATCGCATATTAGCAAAGGCATAGCAATTTGCTGGTAAAATTAACAAGTTTCGATAATGACGTAATAGCGGGTTCATTTTAGTTTAATATAGCCTATAATTACCTTATTTATAGGCTTATTTATCGGCTATGAATCCTTGAACTAAGCTTAAAGACTAAAACGCGTTGACATGCCGCTTGACCTTGATTTCCAGCAATATGGATGTTAATATATTTCCGTGTTGAAAAGAGTTGAAAAGTTTTTGGTTAATTTGTTGACTTTTGATAGGCTTGTTAGTGTATATTTTGATTGGCGATGTGTCTCATAGTTGACATGCCGGTGACAGATGTCACACTGAGATTTGGGTCCAAAGGAATATCGTAGCGCGATCGTTTTGGATTTCAATTTATATTTGTCACTCAATTAATATGTTATCGCTAAATTCAAAATGCCTCTACTAACATTCACGGACTCATACGCTTTCTCAAAAATAGACATAACAAGTTACACTTATGCAACTAATCTCATCTAGGAAAGATTGAGTTTACTATTGGATTTTAGTTCTTTTCTACCCTATTTACCCTTAAATCAATTTAGAACGAATTGCGCTGGTTCAATCTTGTCCAATGGACTTGAGATTCTTTCCATTTGATAATCAAGTCTGTCCAATGATCATCGAATCGTATACTGAGCATGAAGAACTTGTTGACCTCCAGTGGCGACATCATCCTATTGAATATGGAAAATATGCTTTCTTTCTATTGAATCCGCTTTATGAAACAAAGGAATGGTTCTGAAGTCTCTCAAATGTTGTACAGGCTCTACAGCCAACAGTACAGCCAATATCTGTGATTAGTTATCATGGGGATTGACCAATGAAAGGCGGCGCGTATTCTTGATTCTGATAGTCGTCGGCGTGACCATGGTGTATTTACTCGTCTTCGTGCTGAATTCGTACTTGGTCGCCGTGTCAAGTATTTTTTGATGAATCTTTATATTCCATCAACAATGTGCGTTTTGGTTTCATGGATTTCGTTTTGGATCAAAGTTGAAATTGCTCCAGCGAGAGTGACCCTTGGTGTCACTACATTTTTAGCTATTTCAGGAAGCTTATTCGATACGGACGCAAGTATATTTTCACCATATTAAAAGAATTTATATATCATATTCAAAGGTTGTACCTTCAACACATGATCAGTTAGCGAAACATTTTTTCGAGAGAAATATAATTGCCCCCATGTCACTCCATAACACTTAGCGCAACAATACGTACGATTATGGGCCATAATTTATGGCTTAAAAACAACCGATATTAGTTGAAAAGTATAATTTATACTGTATAAAGAAACAAAAATATCCTATTCTGCTCATTAACCCTTATTGGCAAATCACGGAAACAAAATCCAAAAACTGGGAACTTCACCGATCGTGTTTCGCGGAAACAGAATCCAGTGAAAATTTAAAAAATAAAATTTAAAAAATCCATTTTGGGAACTTCACCGAGCGTGTTTTGTGGAAACAAAATCCAGTTTCTTTTTTGTGACTTTTGGGAACTTCACCGAGCGTGTTTTGTGGAAACAAAATCCATTTCTTTCCATAAACTGGATTTTGTTTCCGCTAAACACGCTCGGTGAAGTTCCCAAAAGAGATTTTTTCAAAAAGTGTTTTA